>CM041783.1:108165561-108339005 GCA_023374045.1 Limonium bicolor | reverse complement strand
GGTATAGTATTGAATGGATATTGTATTTGTATATTAAGGAATTGAAGTTGTAATTGTTTTGAGAATTGATCAAGGAATGTATTGTATAGTTTGGTTGTAGTATTCGGTATATAAGACCCATCAGACCGATATTGTAATTGTTGTTGTATTTGAGTTTGGATTGGCCATGTTAGTCACGTGGGTGACTAACGGCATTGTTTCACCCCGGTTGTGTTGGAATTTCTGCTGCGTTGTTGTTGGTATTTGAGACGGGTTAGAAGATAATGGTGTGTTTACCGGTAGGGGTGTAACATGTGGAGACTTGTGCAAAGTTTGGTGAACAAAGGAAGTATAATGCCTTGTGAAAGATTGAATGGGAACTTGTGGAAAAGACTTTAAGGAGTTTGTGTAAAGGAGATGATGATAATGCAAAATGATGCTTGAGAGTGGTTAAGATAGTTGTGAAGAAACAGTTTGGTTAGTTGATATTGTAGGCTTGATTTACCACATAGAAATCCTAAGGAACAAGTTTCAAGTGTTAGGGATTTGATAAGAAATTGAGTAAATGATTAAGGAGTTTGATTGTGAGTGGATTAAGGAGTTTTATAGTTGGCTTAAGAGTGGGTTAAATTGCCAAGATGATGTTAGAACATACTAGGACACTTAGGGTAAGGTTTGGAGTGAAATAAACACCTAGAAATAAGGTTCTAACTTCGACCTACCTTAGGACCACCTTGGCAAGGTCGGTCGGGCCTAAATTACCCATCCAGGAAGCTCTCTGACTTAGACCGACCTTAGGACCGACCTTGGGAAGGTCGGTCAGGCTTAAATTTTACAAACGGAAATGTTTTCTAAATGGACTGACCTTAGGACCGACCTTGGCAAGGTCGGTCGGGGTGAAATATTCAGACGACAAAGTGTTCCGGTTCTGACCGACCTTGGGACCTACCTTGCAAGGTCGGTTGGCCTTGAAAAAAAAACAGAAAAGAAATGTGGCTTAAGTAGTAAACCCTAGTGAGTATAATGAGGATAAGTGTAAGTTTAAGTGTGAAAACTTGTTGTGTAAACATGTAAAACTTAGTAAACCGGAAGTTAAATAAGGTAATTAACCGACGTTATTAATTATGTATAGGAGCTGCATTCGGTGGAACTCGAACACAGCAGGGACCAAGGTATGGTGTTCTACAGTCTGTTTGCTACCGGTTTACGCCGGCTTGTGTGTTTGTTTGTTTTCTGGACATTTATGACTTTGTCAGATTTAAATCATGAAATGAGTTTACTGTCATTGTTATTATTGTGGCGTGTGTGTTCCGGTACCGTTAACCTCGAGTACGTGCTAACCCGGTAGTTAACCAAAGCTAGGATACGTAAGAGAGAGGTACTCGGTTCTAACGTTTAAACTTACGGAACATTCTAACTACGGCTATCTGTGTGTTAGTTGTGGTTGTGATGTTATATGCCTAACTGGACTTAAACACCTATGGTGTGATTTGATGTGTTAAGTTCCAACAATGGAACTACTAACAAGAGTATAACCGGGGGTGAGGAATCCGGAAGTTCCGGTCACGCGTGTATGTACTGGAGTCGATATCTGAATCAGATTCGACCCTTTTTATGTTATGGTTGTCTTTCCTTCTTGGATTACAATCACCCACATGTCTAATAAATGGCTTACCTACCCGACTTTTGTTCGGGCTAGGGGGATTATGTGTACGGTGTGTTTGGATCACTATATCCAACGCATCTTTGGGTTAAGTTAAACGTTCGACAAACAGAACGGTAACAAGTTATATAACAAGCTTAACATGAGAGTGAAATCATTCTCTAGGCTTATCAAGTTGGCTAACTGTTGTTTGGTTCGTTTCCTCAAGTGAAACGTTCCTAGTGTGTGTATGTTGATGTTATGTTTATGTATGTTGTGTGTTAAAATGAATGCCATGTTATCATGACAATTAGTTGCGTGTATCCCGGTAGCCGACAAGCTGCACGTTAATCTACCAGCCAAGGGTTGCTGAGCCCCTTTGGGGCACCATATTTTTTTGCAGGATGAGGATCCAAGAAGCGGAGTGGCTTTAGTTCCTTAGTGTAATGAAATACTTTTGTTAGCTTTTGGATGTTGGACCTGGGATGCGCCTGTGCTCCCGTGGTGGTATATTTTGATAGCATCGGAATTACTGTGATGGTTTGTATATATTTACACTCGGTATAGTTGGTTATATTTTGGATGTTAGTAACTATGCTCGGGAGTCTATGCATCAGACCGATACAATTGTACGTATTCAGCCTTGTTAGCCACGTGGGTGGCTAACGGCGTGTAACACGACCCTTTTAATTAATGTTTAAGTTATGAATTTCCACTGTAGTTTCTGTTTATTGTTAAGTTTACAGTTGGGGTGTTACACTGAGGGGGCATGATAGTCATGTAGTAGCATACTCAGCAGGGGCTGATTCCATACCACAAACAAACACTTTCAGGTATGCAGCTTCCGGTGTCGACAGAGAGCAGGACGCGCTGGGTAGCTAGTCACAGTTATTTAAATATGTATTGTTGTATTACGATATCAACGTAGAAACATGTATAGGGCTTGAATACTTAGAATGCTCACTAATGATTGTATTTTATATTGGAATGTAAAGTTAAGTCTATCTCTTGTTGTCACTGTGGGAAATTGTTTCGTATTATGAATATTTCAGTAAATGCGTTATTACTCGTATGTGCGAGTGAGAACGGTAACACCAGTAGTTCGATTGTATTTAGATTACCACTGTGATTATAAGTTAAGTACGAGTTTTGGATGACGATTAGGAGCCGATTAAGTAGGGTGTTGCAATTACCATTTTATATTACTTTATACTTTTATAAACTTAGGTTCTTTATGTTTAGGACTTGAGAATGGTTTGAATGTTGATGAAGTTTCGATTATAAAATCAATAAACTTTATAGTTGAGAAATATACACGATTGATGTGTAGATGCCGAAAAGAATAAAGATTTCAAAAGTTACACCTTACTTAAATACCAACTTTGGATTAGTTTGAATGTGTATATATCATCACATCACCACTTAGGTTTCTCATTAATATCGCAAAAAATAAAGATTACAAAACTTACAACCCTAGCCTAGGAGCGAGTGGAGGACACTCGCATGAGGCGCGTGCATGAGGCGCGCGCATGAGACGATTATAGCCGGCGCGTACACATGGTCACAGGCGCGAGGTGGTGACGGGCGCACAGGTGCGAGGCGATGATGGATTAGCACGGGCGTGCGACACTTACGCGAGACTACTGAGGCTGGTATAGAACACACATAAGGTGTGACGGGTGCGGGACGGCGGGAGGCAAGGCGTCGGGCGTGGGCGGGGTAGACCGGGTGTCAAGTGCCAAATATTGACACCAATTCACAAAATTTTTTATTTATTCTTGGTCACTTCAATTAGTAAATCTAGTGTTAAAAACCGTGTACAAAAATTGTCATCCAATTTGATTATGTTTAACCAATACACGATAGGGGTCTTGATCAAGAGTAATACTATATTAAGAGAATTTGAAGCCGAATATGAAAATTACAAAGGTTGCTTAAATTTGTACTTCACAATTTTTGTTTATCAAAACTAACGCTATTAAGTCACACGAATTTGACCCATAACCCAAAAAAACCGAATGAACCTGAGGCTAACCCGAACCGAAAACACCTAAACCCGAAATCACTAAACCAAAATCACCCGAATCTACTTTAAACCAGATTAACCCAATCTGAACCGAACCGAACATTAAATTCTACAAATTGACCCGACCCGAACCGAACCAAACTGAACCCGAACCGAGTGACCTGAATTGTCAGGTCTAGTGGCGAGCAACAACAAAAAATAAAACCGTGATTTGTCACCCCCGGAATTGAAACCAAGTCTTTGCCTTCCTACCCACAGAGACTTGCCAGTTGCTCCACAACACACTCAGTATATATGTGGGAATGAAAAATTACGATGTAAAACGACTGAATAAAGCTTCCATCATGCATACTCTAACCAATTAAGCTATGACAAACCTTAATATACAAACGTGAAAAATAATACTAGAACTCTACTTCGAATTGAATGAGTTGTTTTTATTGAAAAATGCATTAGAACGAAAGAGTATAATCTAATAAAATGAATTGGTTTCTTATTAAAGGTCATGAAATAAAGGAATGTATATAATAAAAGTACAAAACATAATAAAACATAAAATAATGAAATGCCATAATAACGAATACACACAATAATGAAATAGTACTAGTATGATGGAAATAAAATAAGGGTGAATATCCTAAACATGGAAATTGAATCAGATATGTATGAATAGCAGTAAATAAGATACAAAAGAGAAGTAACAAAATAAAATGATATGAGAGGGAGTTCAATCGAATTAGCGACAAAACAAAATATGCTAGTATGAAATATAATAGTGAAAAGGTGCATAAAATGACATAAACAACACTAAAATAATAATGATAAGAAACAAATAATGACAAATAATATTAAATAAAATGCAAGTATAATAACAATAAGTGGGATAAACAAACAAGAAGAATAAATAAATAAATAAATAAATAAATAAATAAGGTAGGGTTTGAAATCGATTTAATGTTGGAAATTTGTTTTTCTAGAAAATTGACTTGAAAAGTTTTGAAAATTGACCTTTAAGTTTTTTAATAAAACGGTGGCTTTATTTTGGCATGCATGTAAATAAGTTTCGAAAAGAAAGGCAACGACCCTCTTATTTTTATTTATGTTTCAGAATTTTTCTTTTATGGGGTGAGAAATTTTGGTGTCTACACTCTGCAGCAATTTCATGCCCGTCAAAAAGACACCCAGTTGGAGTAGGCGCTCATGAGCTTCTCCAGCGGGGTTCTCTTTTCAGTTTTGAACATCTACAAATTCTCATCCTATACAAAACATCAAAACATATAACAGTTATGAAAAATACTGAGGGCGGATGTTCAGGATAACTTAACGCAGACCCATTTATTCAGTAAAAAAAGAAACCCTAAGTTCTTCAAAAACAGAATACAAACTTATGGTTTTGACAGTAAAACAATCAAGTATTTTCAATTCTAAATTTATCAAAATTGTCTATCATTTCCTCCAATTTTATGATTAAGTGGATTAATGTTGTAATTTAGTCGACTTTTTGTTCGACATTAAAAAAATTAAGAGTGGTGGAATTTAATGGACTTCTTGTTCGACAGTAAAGCAATCAAGAATGTTGCAATTTAGTCGACTTCTTGTTCAACAGTAAAACAATTAAGTGTTGTAATTTAATCGACTTCTTGTTTGACAGTAAAACAATCAACTATTTTCAGTTCTAAATTAATCAAAATTGTCTATCATTTCCACCAATTACGGGATTAAGTGGATTAATGTTGTAATTTAATCGACTTCTTGTTTGACAGTAAAACAATTAAGAGTGTTGGAATTTAATGGACTTCTTGTTCGATAGTAAAAAAATCAAGAATATTGCAATTTAATCGAATTCTTGTTCGACAATAAAACAATTAAGAGTGTTGTAATTTAATCGACTTCTTGTTCAATAGTAAAACAATTATGAGTGTTGGAATATAACTGACTTCTTGTTCCATAGTAAAACAATAAAAGTGTTGAAATTTAATCGACTTATTGTATGACATTAAAACAATTAAGAGTGTTGTAATTTATAGACACTAAAACAATCAAGTAGTTGTAGGAATCAAATTTAGGGACGTCCTCTCGTCGCCTCTGCACTGTAGCGTGAAATGTTTGCTCTACGGTCAGCCTCAGCCCTGCCTCATATCACGGCGGGGTCTTCGAAGTATGAATCATCCTCGTAATTGATGAGAATATTAACCCTTTCCATGATATCTTCAAGGTCTAAATAGTTCTGGATCATTAGGCGTACATCTGCATCGGTTTGTATGTTGGCAACTGAGTAGTTGTATACATCTTGGTCCATCCTATGGTAGAAGATCGAATATACTGCAGCTGAAGGTTATCAAAATTTGATCGCACAACGTGGTTAAATGATGATGTATGATGGTTAATGTTTCTTGGATATTGAATGTCTGCATCGATCACTGCCCAACCCGGACCTCGTCGAAACAGTCCCCCGTACTACGTAACTGTGGTGTAATGTTTCACATAAATTGCAACAGGAATCAACATCCTAATGACATAAATGAAAATGAATTATTTGAAAAGCAAATAAACAAATATTATACATACACTCACCACAAAGTTTAATCATCCATACAAGAAAACAATGTTCAAACAACAAAAGAACTAAACGGTCTAACACCCATACCCACCCCCACCATCCCACGAACCCCCTCCAATTACCACGTCCCCCCACGTCCCCCTCCATCACCACGTCCCCCATCATCCCCACGGCGACGCACAGCATCCATGTGCCTACGGTGCATACCCTCCCCTCTAGGCCTAAGCCCTCTAGTGCGATGGCCCACGACGTACCACTCCATGCCAGTACAAGCCTGGTTCTCGTTTCTATGATGGGTAGGTGATGCTGGGGTGGTGCTGACATGAAACCGGGCAAAGTCAAATGTAGTCTCCAACCTATCAGCAATCCAGGGGCCACACCTTCAGGCCAACTCTAGTTGTTCTTTGGTGCAATGCTCAAGATAATCAGAGCGCACTCATCCCAATACTACAGTGAAGTAGCAATTTCACGTTAGTAATTAAAAACAATTTGAAACAGCAACACCATTCATAAAAAAAAGTAAATACCTGGAGCTGATCGTCTCGCCACGTACTAGGGCCACCATCCACACCAAGGGGACGCACCCGAGGGTGGGAATCATGCTGGAACCAGTGAATGTAGTCCTGCTCCATGTCCCGTGGCATGCACGCACGCGTCAAAGGAAACCGCCACCTGGTCGGCCCGGTCGTGTTGTTCCACATGAATGTCTCGTAGTTGTATTTGGCCCAGTAGTTCTTGTCATGTCGGGGTCGATAGTGGGTGGCCGGTCTAATAGGCTTAGGAGGAATGGTCTGCACAAATCCAAATTGTCACAGACACCGCTTGAGCATATACGGCTCGACAACGTTGATGAGTGTCACAATGAGCATATTTATTAGGTGTATTTCATGTATAATATTAGCACTTTTCTTGCTCATTTCTCCACTTCGGTTGATTTTCCTCTAGTTTATGTTTTATTGTTTATCTCACAAATTATTGGTTTAACATGAGGAAAACCAAGCCGGGAGTGAAGTAGACGAAGAGACGAACGCGTAGGCGCAAACGGCTCAGAAAACGGAGTCCAAACGAAGAATCTAGAGCCGGTCAAAGTTCGAAGGAAAATAGGTCATGGTCAAGGGGTGTAACCGCCCAAGAAGAGGCGGTCAGAAACCGCCTACGCAACCGCCCAATTTGATGCGGTCTTCTCCAAGGGCAACCGCCCAATTCGAGGCGGTCAAGACAAGGGCAACCGCCCAATTCGAGGCGGTCAAAGACATAGAACCGCCCGTTTTGAGGCGGTCAGAAACAAGGAAACCGCCCATTTTGGGGCGGTCAGCACATTAAACCGCCCGTTAAGAGGCGGTTAAGACCAAGAAATCAACCGGACTAGTTTTCTTCTTCGCGCAGTCGTCGTCTTCAACTTGAGACGCCATATCTATCTACTCCGCACCGCCTACCATATTTCCCTCACGCAGTCAGCTCCTGTCCCCTGCAATTAATGCTTCAATCAATGAAGCAATCAATGAAGCAAATATCTACGGAAGACCTCTTCATTTTCTTCTATAAATACCCATTCCCTACAGCCTTCTACGAGTGCACGGAGAAAACCAGAAATCACTCACACTCACCTCATCTCATTCTATTACAGTAATTCGCTCTCGTATTTCATTTCACTCCATTAATTCTCTAATTCACCCACCCATTTCACTTATAATCCTGCGTACATGTTTCACTCTTCGACCTCTCCATTTCTCCATTCACTAATCACGTCTCCGTGCTGTTATACGTCCAACCTCTGTCAGATTTATTACCAGTTATGTCTGGCTAAGGAGGATTTGCTCCGGGCAAGGTTTTTAATTATGGTTTGTTAAGCTGTGTAATATATTTCTACCGGTCTAAATAATTTCAGTTTGTTACGATTAAAGTTTTGTTTCTCTCCCTTTTTAATAAATTTCATCGGTTTATTAAAAAGCCTTACTAAGTCTGTTTTTAATTTCATCGGTTAGAAACAGACGGGTTAATTAAGCCGTAAAACTGTAAGAACTTATTTTCATCGTTTAAGTTAATACATGTTGCAAGAATAAAGCCTCATACTCCTCTGCCGTTTACAGGCTTTTGCTCGAGTTTTCATCGGACCTTGCATTACAGGTAAACGAGTTCTTAAGAGTTTTCATCGGACCTTAAGAAATTATAGGAATCTTGCCAAACTACTTTATTAACCGGTAGAGTTAGCACAATTAATTAAATCATATTAACCTAAACCCGGAGTTCCATTTAATTCATCCGCACTCAGTAATTTAATCTGCTCTTTTAATTCTCTAAAAACAAGTCAATTAACTTCCCCCCTTTTGTGACAAGCTTAGGAACTACTTTAGCTCGCTATAAGTCCCACGGTTTGACCCCGGCCGCTTCTGTCTTCTACACTACTACGACCGGGTTTTTAATTTGCAGCCCGACGGATATTTTGAGTATTAATTTCTTTCTTTTAATAACTACACCTCTTCTAAATCGCTCACTTTATAACGTCTGCAAAATGGCGCCGTTGCCGGGGACTTGATTTAATCTAGTCCCTAAGCCCGGTTAATTCACCTGTTTTATTACAATAAATCTGTTAATCTACTAATAATTAAATAATAAAATTCAAAAAAAAAACTGTTAATCCAATTTCGGGCATATAACCTCGGACATCTGATTTGGACATCGGACTTCGGACTTCTGATCTGACTTGGACATCTAATTTTGGACATCGGACTTCTGACATTTGTTAATATTATTGTTATTTATTTCTGTCATTTCGTTCCATTGTCATTTCGTTCCCTTGTATACTAACTACTAACTTTAAATTTCTGTCATTTCGTTCCATTGTCATTTCGTTCCCTTGTCATTTCGTTCCATTGTATACTAACTACTAACTTTAAATTTTTGTCTACTAATTCCTAACACTTTTATTATTCTAACGTATAACCAGTTCTTTTCTCTGTTTTGAGTGGTGTATGCCTTTCACCAGGTCACAGAGTCTCCCAGAGAATATTAATCACACGGTTGGTTACATCCCAGAAATCGAGAGAACCTTTCTGCGCAATCTCAGGCAGAGACGAACTCAACAGAACATTACCAACACAGTGATAGATTCTGACCCGGAAGCTAACATGGCAGCTACACCAGCAACGGTTAGAAATATCAACAGGCCGTCTAACCAAGGACAACAGCCTGCTATCGTCCTTCCTCACCTCAGCCCATCTGAATACGAAGAGTGGCAAAAGCTGAAGCCATATCATCAGATTCGATGTGTGAAGGAGTTGGGCATGTTTGATGGCACCAGTCCAGACGAAGCCCTGTTACATGTTACAAAAATTCTTACAAACTGCCAATGCCTTACTGCAACCGACGCGTACTTCAATATGCAAGATTGTCTTATTCCACACAGCCTGACGGGAAACGCGAGCAAGTGGTATCATAGCTTAACACCGAGTACCATTGTTACCTGGGACGACATGGCCACCAAGTTCTATGACAAATTCCTACCTCCGAGCCGAACTTTGGAGATGATTGCTGAAATTTACAATTTTAAGCAACCAGGCTCGGAGAATATTTGTGAAACTTGGGACCGTTTCAAAGGTCTACTACTCACTTGTCCTCACCACGGTCTGACGAAGGAACAATTATCACAATTGTTCTACAAGGGCTTGATCGGTCCGTGCAGAACAATGGTGTTATCTTCGTTAGGGGCTGACATTCTGAAAAAGCCGGGAGCACAATTTCTAAACAGCATGGAGTCTCTCTGTGAGGAAATTAGAGACTGGGCCTCCGGTGGATCAAGGAGCGGTACTCCAGGATTATATCATGTTGGGGAGAGTGATAACAAATTCGACCAGCTCATGAGAAGCCATGAGCAACTCATGGAAAGCAACGCTCAGCAAGCAACAAAAGTGAGCACTCTACAGAAAGTGGTCGAACAGATGGCTATGAATTCCTTCCCTCAGCAAGCTAAGTCAATGATTTCCCGACCACCTACTACCCCTCCAGGCTATGCTCCTCAATCACAAACGTCACCAACAATTTCTTGTACACAATGTTGCGGGCCTCATGATTATGAACAATGCCCCCAACTACAAGAAATGAAAGCAGCAGAGAAGCAAACTACATCACCAACAATTCAGGATACAGACAACCATGGCAACGTAACATGCAATCCAACCTTAGCTACTCAAACATCGGAAATATCCAAAACCCACATACCCTACAAACATCCCAAAATTACAGACCTCAGTCCAATTTCCAAGGAGGCCCAAGGCAATTTCAACAACAGCCTTATGGCAACGAAGCTTCATCGAGCCGACCAGCTCCACCTCCTTCGAATCCTGAGTCTGATATGTCTCAGATGCAGGAGATGTTTAAGGCGATGATGGGTAAATCACGAGATACGCAAGAAGAAGTCGCAGCTCTGCGCAAAGACCAAACAGCCTTGCAGTCTCAGATTCAACAACTCCTAACTCAACAAAGACCTCCTGGTCAACTCCCTTCACAAACCAATCCAAACCCAAAAGAGTATGCAAAGGCAATTTACATAGTGGACCAACCCATCACATTAGCTCAAAGGGAGCAACAACCCGAGAGTGAAATGGTCCCTGAAGTGGAGCAGCAGGCCGAGGAAGAGTACCTCGACACGAACCAAATGAAGCTCTATGCCAAATTAGTTGCGATAAACGAAATGATGGAAGGTCCACTAGATCTTACATCACAGCAACCTGAGAGCAAACTGGTTCATGTAGTGGACGATTTACCTGAGGATTTGAGTTACTCAATACCACCACCCCCGTTCGAAAATGAGCAAACGGTATCAAACCTTCTGCTTGAGCTTGAAGACAAGCCATCAGAGGACAACTTCTACCTCAACTTCATGGAGTCTCCTCCCTCTGAAGTCAATTACCGTTATTTTCCCTCCTTCTCTGTGCTGTACCCAGACAATGAGGATTGTTACATCCTTGAGAATGAAGAGGAAGAAATGCTCGCTCCCGCCAGAACATCCAAACAAATACCAATATCACCTTCGAGGAACCACCACCCTCTGAAGTTGAATTCACTCAAGGCTCTTCCTATGAGCCTCTCAAAGAAGACGAGGATTATTACATCCTCAAATTTGAAGAGGAAAAGCCATCCAACTTTGATCTTCATCTAGAGGATCACAGCTTTCCCCTCTTGTGCAACAAAGAAGTAGGGTGGAAACTCGAAGTCAGCTCGCTAAGTGAGAAGGCTACCTTTCCATTTGATCCAGGGTCAGAACTTGAAGATACAAATTTCCCAGAAGTTCTCCCTGAACCACTCAACGCAGTTAAGGATGTCTTCATCCTTAAATTTGAAAAGGATGATACTCACACTAAGGATCATCCATTGGAAAATTTGGGCCCTTCAACAAAGAAAAATAATGCCCACCCAACCCACCCGTTGAAACCCACTTCCACCTTCATTTACATTCCAGAGGAAGAAATTTACATCCTCGACTTTGAGCAAGCACCACCACTACCTTCTTACACCCATACGGCTAAACAACAAAAGGAGAATGTTTACATTCTCCAGTTTGAGGAAGCACTACCACCACCACCCGGATTTCAATACAATATTAATGGCAACAAACACCTCCTTCAAAACCAGGTTTTGTGGAGTTTGTCTTTTCCTACTATAATTGTTGCCGTAATTCTGTGTTTTGATCCAGGTGGTTCAGTCCTACATATTGCCAATTTCCTGTTCCCGGTACTACCATTGTCAACATTCATTTATGATCCGGGATAATAATAAAAAAAACGTCTAGCTAGAGACGTTAAACCCGGGCAGCTCGGTGGGAGGCAACCCACTATCTATCTTTTGCCTTTCCTTTAATTTAGTATGTTTTTCCTTTTTGTACTATATTTCCCTTTTATTTGCTATAATAAATGCAGGCTTCACTTGAGTTCTTCTCGCTGTAGAATATTCTTTACAGGTTCAAATTCATGACATTCCACAGCAACACTCAAGTGTGGGGGAGCTCTACACAAACTACGAAATCTGGGGAGTACACTCTTTCCTTTACTTTGCTTGCCCTATTAATTTTATTTCATCTACGCAATGAGGGCATTGCTTAAGTTTAAGTGTGGGGGAAGAGCCTTTTCAGGTCATCTTAATGCTTAAATTTTAAAAATTGTTAAGTCTCTCTGCCTATCTTCTGCTTACCTCGCATTTGTTCTAATTGAATTATGTACCTTGCTAATGTAGGTTGTTCTCTTTAAAAACTAATACTATTATGAATTGTAGGATAAAGGGTACAACTTTTTCAAAATTTGACATTTGATTACTTTTGAGGAGCATATTTATATGCGGTGTGACCAAATAATCTGCAAATTGGTTGGATTTTATTGCTCAGGGTTTCTTTCTGACTTCTCTCTTAGGGATTGCTAAGGGGTACTTCTAAAAAAAAGAAGAAGAAGTATACAAAAAAAATAAGGGACTTTCGAGACACCATTGGTAACCAGCAAAGGAGAGTTGAGTGTTCTTAAATACAAAGGCGTGATGCCTATATTTTCTCATCTCTTTTGCAAAAGTGAAGCAAATGCATAAATCTTTTCTTCATTTTATTTTCTCCTCAATGCCCATTCTTGAGAAGTTGGCCATGGTAAAAGTTCTCGGAGTCACCAAAACAAAAGAGAAGAAGTACCTTAGATCATACCCCGAAACTCTATATTTTGTTTTTACCCTGAGCGCACCTATGCCACCAGCAGATAATTTTTCACACTCCTCAATGAGTATTAAAGATCATGAACTATTGACTTTTTTATCCTACCCTTCATAATAATATTAGTTAGTATTGAGCATCTCCTACTTGCTTAAGTACATGGTTTTACTTGAGGACAAGCAAAAAGATAAGTGTGGGGGTGTGATGAGTGTCACAATGAGCATTTATTAGGTGTATTTCATGTATAATATTAGCACTTTTCTTGCTCATTTCTCCACTTCGGTTGATTTTCCTCTAGTTTATGTTTTATTGTTTATCTCACAAATTATTGGTTTAACATGAGGAAAACCAAGCCGGGAGTGAAGTAGACGAAGAGACGAACGCGTAGGCGCAAACGGCTCAGAAAACGGAGTCCAAACGAAGAATCTAGAGCCGGTCAAAGTTCGAAGGAAAATAGGTCATGGTCAAGGGGTGTAACCGCCCAAGAAGAGGCGGTCAGAAACCGCCTACGCAACCGCCCAATTTGAGGCGGTCTTCTCCAAGGGCAACCGCCCAATTCGAGGCGGTCAAGACAAGGGCAACCGCCCAATTCGAGGCGGTCAAAGACAATAGAACCGCCCGTTTTGAGGCGGTCAGAAACAAGGAAACCGCCCATTTTGGGGCGGTCAGCACATTAAACCGCCCGTTAAGAGGCGGTTAAGACCAAGAAATCAACCGGACTAGTTTTCTTCTTCGCGCAGTCGTCGTCTTCAACTTGAGACGCCATATCTATCTACTCCGCACCGCCTACCATATTTCCCTCACGCAGTCAGCTCCTGTCCCCTGCAATTAATGCTTCAATCAATGAAGCAATCAATGAAGCAAATATCTACGGAAGACCTCTTCATTTTCTTCTATAAATACCCATTCCCTACAGCCTTCTACGAGTGCACGGAGAAAACCAGAAAATCACTCACACTCACCTCATCTCATTCTATTACAGTAATTCGCTCTCGTATTTCATTTCACTCCATTAATTCTCTAATTCACCCATTTCACTTATAATAACCTGCGTACATGTTTCACTCTTCGACCTCTCCATTTCTCCATTCACTAATCACGTCTCCGTGCTGTTATTACGTCCAACCTCTGTCAGATTTATTACCAGTTAATATGTCTGGCTAAGGAGGATTTGCTCCGGGCAAGGTTTTTAATTATGGTTTGTTAAGCTGTGTAATATATTTCTACCGGTCTAAATAATTTCAGTTTGTTACGATTAAAGTTTTGTTTCTCTCCCTTTTTAATAAATTTCATCGGTTTATTAAAAAGCCTTACTAAGTCTGTTTTTAATTTCATCGGTTAGAAACAGACGGGTTAATTAAGCCGTAAAACTGTAAGAACTTATTTTCATCGTTTAAGTTAATACATGTTGCAAGAATAAAGCCTCATACTCCTCTGCCGTTTACAGGCTTTTGCTCGAGTTTTCATCGGACCTTGCATTACAGGTAAACGAGTTCTTAAGAGTTTTCATCGGACCTTAAGAAAATTATAGGAATCTTGCCAAACTACTTTATTAAACCGGTAGAGTTAGCACAATTAATTAAATCATATTAACCTAAACCCGGAGTTCCATTTAATTCATCCGCACTCAGTAATTTAATCTGCTCTTTTAATTCTCTAAAAACAAGTCAATTAACTTCCCCCCTTTTGTGACAAGCTTAGGAACTACTTTAGCTCGCTATAAGTCCCACGGTTTGACCCCGGCCGCTTCTGTCTTCTACACTACTACGACCGGGTTTTAATTTGCAGCCCGACGGATATTTTGAGTATTAATTTCTTTCTTTTAATAACTACACCTCTTCTAAATCGCTCACTTTATAACGTCTGCAAACGTCCAAGAACTGCAAGTTGCCGTACCACTAGGAGCGCCCCTCCGATACGATAGTACCATGAAAGTCGAAAGAAAACCAATCAGCCTACGCTTCGTTTAAGGAAAAAACAATTAAGAAATTTAAATTGTAAGCAATGTTTGACGACACGACACAAAACAACTTCTACGACTACAACTGTAACTAACTTGTACCTCGGTGGAGGACATCGTGTCTAGCCGCCCTCTCACGTAATGCTGTGCTAAGCCTCAGACTTACCATATTATAGTAGTTAGAATTATAAGATTATTTATGAAAATAAGGTTAAAATAGCTAGTTTTTGTATTATCTTACATATAAAGTCTATTATATAAGTTTAGACTTATGTTTGGTGTGTTCATGCAAGGAATGAATTTCTAATCAAAAGATCAAGTGGTGTCGGGCTTGGTGCCAAATATCCAGTTCATGGCACAAGTTTGGAGCAAAACCGGAGGTGTGCCAGATGTACTGCCAGGTGTCTCCTACCCGACACATACTGAAAAGTCGCCCTGCTTCGCCAAAAGTTAGCAGTTAATTACCGTTAACATACCAACCGATGCCGGGCATCCCATGTCCGGCACAAGCACCTTTTCCCACAGATTTGGTGGTTTAATTAACGGTTAAACAACACATTTTGCACCTGGTGCCGGGTACTCCTCACCCGGCATGACTCTCGGCACATAAGGATTTTGGAGTCTATAAATAGGCCGAGAGGCTGCACATTTCAGGGCACTTCAACATATCCATACACTCCATTCACACTTCAATTCGCATCCATCTCAAGTGTTGGTGTCCAAGGAAGTTCTACGGATCCATCCATGCAAAGAGAAGAGAAGATCCTTGTCGGGTTAAGGCTATGACCAATCTCCTTCTCCCCTTTGAATTCCTTCTTTCATTTGTGTGGATGGTGAAGTAGAAATCCTTGTTTGTTCTTGGTTAGAGATGAATTCCTCTTTGTAAACAATATGATCATTTCAATATAAATATAAGCATTATTAAGATTTTGGTCAGTACAGTTGAATATGTTGATCGCTTATTCTTCTCATTCAAGGTTCTACTTGAGATTTATCAGTCAAGAATAGGATTGGAAAGAGGAAGTCTTAGTGAATCTTTACCGTTGTCTTCTACGCGTTAGTGGGAGCAACACTTAAGATTGTCGAATTTACCCCATTTCCCCCACTACCTTGTTCGTTTCGCGGCATGAAATATGCTCGATTCAACAATGGGTAGTGAGTTTCCTGTTGTTAGACCCGAAACTGGAAATACAATTGACGAATTGGCCCTGCCGGGTGGAGCGCCGGGTGTCTGGTGTCCGGTGCATTCAAAGTCTGTGAATGTGCCTAACATCTGATGTCCGGCAGGACATCCGGCGCATTCAAAGTCTGTGAATGCGCCTGGCATATGATGTCCGGCAGGACATCTGGCGTGTTCAAAGTCTGTGAATGCACCTAGCATCTGATGTCCGGCAGGACATCCGGCGTATTCAATTGTTTGGTTAAATTCGAGTCTTGTAATTAAATTTATGATCATATTGATACTTAGGTTGATTGTAGTCTTGAACCTAGGACTAATCATTGCAAATACTCCATTTAGTTTGATCTTTAGTTAGGTTTTTCTAATTTGAATTATTATTCATCTTTTCCCCCCTTATTTGGATTAGGCAATTACTAGGATTAGGACTGATTTTCTACAAAGTCCCTAGGGTTCGATACTCTTGGTCGTAATTTACTTACACTATATTCCGTCCGGGATTTTTGCTACCCGTAGTAGAGTTGTAGGATTCTTTTATTATTTTATTCATTTTTGTATATAGTTTTTCCCTACAAAAATCTTGTTAGCATGCAGCCTCTCGTCATCCGTCACATTCCTCAAGTGATGGGGCCACTTCGCCGCTGCGAGGGAGTTGTCATCCCAATCTTCAAGCTACTACAGCCTGCACATGGGGAGTACTCGTATATGAAGCACTGCAGTAATCATATGTAACCATTAAACAACACCCCTAGACAATTACTTTAAAATAAGAACAATACGCTCGATATGAAGTTCTTACCTGAAACAACATCAGGAAACCAGCCAGCTGACGTGTCTCCACCCGGGAAGAGATGCCGAGCTATCGCTATAGGTATGCCAGTGTCACAGCTCCCCATGCATACATGTGCACCCTACTCGTGTCGTGAAGGGGCGAGAAGGAGCAGGGCATGACACGATCCCTGCCCTTGTCGATCATCAGCGTGTTGCCCACCAAGTACCATAAGTAGCCCTTCGTCTCCTGCAAATCGTCATAGTACGGACCCCACACAAGTGTCGTGGAGGGCTCAATAAGGTACTCGGTTCTTCTCTCCAGGAACCAACAGTCCAGTAACTCTTACTTGTTTGCCACGCTGAAGAGCTGTAGAAGGTGGGGCACAAGAATGTGCATCGGTGGGGCCGCATCACCTACCCGAGCGTCGGCCTCCTCCAGAATGTAGGAATGCACCATGCCAGTGGTGGGGATATCCAACATGTGGTAGAATTCGTGGAGAGTAATAGTCAACTCTCCGAATAGCATGTGAAAGAAGTTCGTGTCAGTCTGCCATCTCTCCATGAACGTAAAAAGGAGCGCAAGGTCAAAGCAACCATGCGCTATCTTGGCCAGATGCCCAAGTTCGCTCGCCTTAACCGCCTCTCGAGAGTCCTCGTGCCTCAGCATAGACGGAGTCCACAGATCCAACAACTTCACCTTAGACTTAAAGCTAAGGCATCCCTTCTTCTGTTGAGTATTTAATATTGTCACAACTATATGACATTTCCTAAACAAACTAAAAATTTATAAAATCAATTATAAAACGGAAAACATACCACTCCTCGCCACACGTCGAGTGCGACGTGACCACCAAAGCTGGGGATCAAACTCGTAATTTGGGGGCCTCCAGGCACAGGAGTCCACCCTAGCAACTAAACCCCTGGCGCTGGCATCTATGCCACATCCTCTGCCACATCCTTTCGAGGGGACCTGCATCGAGAGGGCATACGTCTACCCTCATCCTCAGAACCCGACTCATCTGGGTTCTCAACATCAGGGTCAGGCTGGTGATATGATGTGCCAGCCATCCCGCTCTGTGCGGGTGCAGGTCAAGCAGGACTATCGGCCCGTATGACTAGCGTCCCATTGCCAACCAACGAGTTGACATCCACCATATGCTGCTCCGGTCCCTCCTTCACCTCCAACATCATGGGCCTCCTCTTCTCTAGCTCGCGCACACGCTCGTCGCCCCTACGCCTCCTGGCCGAAGCATTGGCGTACTGTTTACGCCTCCTCTATGCAGCAACCGGGTCAAGAGGGGCCATAGGGGCCTGCAATGAACTATCACCACGCACAGATGAGCCCCTACACCTACCCCCACCAAACATACCCATGATACCCTTGCCCTTTCCCGCCATCTGCTATTTACCGTAAAAGTTAGGTACACTACGTTTAAAGTTAGTCAAGACCAGTCGAGGTTTGTCAATACTGGTCATACGAATACTTATTACCGTAGTTCAATGTCAATAAAATGCAAAATAGGATATAGATCGTCTAAAACGGGTAAAATAATCAGAAAAATAGTCAAAAAAACACATCCCCCCAACCGGAGCCCGCACCACCGCCACTGTAACCATTGTCCACGCCCGCGCCGTCCGACCTGCACCCACGCCGTCCGATTTTCGCTCGCACCCACGTCATCCGATGTCCACCCGCGTCGTCTGCGCCTATATCGCGCCCGCGCCGCAAAGAAGAGAACGGCGCCCGCGCCGTCTGAACTTTGGTCCGCGCCCACGCCGGGTTGAAGTGGGCCGTGCCAGTGCTCACAGAAATGCACCTCGGACCGGTTCTTTTTGACAAATTTCACTAATTTTGCTCCTATATTGTACTATAAAATTGTAAAATATGACAGAAAAGAACCTGATTATGCAAATCTTGACAGAAATCTTTGACTCGCGCACCGGCTATCCTCCTGCTCTGGTTACAGCTTCTAGAGATGTCAGAGAGAATTTTAGAGAGATGAAGAGTTTTGAGAATTTAAAATGTTGTTGAGAGATAGTATAGGGTAAGGGTGTATATATAGAAGAATTCAAGGGAAGGGCGATATTGTAAAGTTTTCTAGATTCCGACTGCGCGAAGTTAAAATACGACTGAGCGTACGAGTTCAGTTTTTTTTCTCAATACAAACATTCATTTTTCACAGTGGTCTCTCCTGGCATGAGGTTTCTCTAGTGTGCATCCTCTCGTCCCCCTCATATTCACTTTGTCTTAGGTGGCTTCCAAGTTAAGATTAGTTCTTTAGTTGCCTTAAAATCTAAGAGGTGCTTTTTTGGAAAATGGGTATTACAATGATTAAATTCTGCATGTGGAAATGGAATGAGCTTACTAGCTCCTTCTGTTTTTCTCTGATCTATCGTCTTTCATCTCCCTTCCTTTCTTGCCCTCTTCTCTTCCTTCCCACCTATATTCTTTCAACAAAATGGTTGACCCTGCTTTGCATGCACCGGTGTATTACCTAGCTTCTCGCTGAGCTTTCTCTTACGAAAGAGGAAGGGGAAACTACTACCATGGATGACTTAGTTGAAGACAATCAAGTTTTCCCTTTGATCATTGTTTGCTTTATAATATTTTTCTTTAAAAAGCACGGATGTCCGAGAGATGAAGAACACTCTTGGTAGAGTTCGATAGATTCAAGGGGAACTCAAGGTACACATTGCTGGAAGGATTTGTTCTTGTTTGAGTTTGAAAAGCTAAATATGGTACATGCAGTCTTGAATTGAGACCTCTGGTCTTTCGATGGTTTGCTTCTAGTTTTTCCAACAGATAACAAAAAAGAGGGCTCTAAAAGATCATGATCTTTGCTGGATTCCTAGATGGGTAAAGGTTCATGAAGTCCTCTTCCTCTTTTAACATAAGGATTTTGCATGGCACGTATTGGCTGTTTTAGAATATGGCAAAGATGATGGTTGAATTGATGAGTTTTATGCGGATTAAAGTCTTAATGGACATATAAGCTGTTATTACGATGTGTTGCAGCCTCTATGGAAGGAGTTGATTCAATTTTAAGGGTAAATTATGATTGGATCCCTGTCATTTGCTTTCGGTGAGGACGGTTTTTGCATGCAACAAAGGAGTGCTTTGATCAAACAAATACAGTTGTGAGTTTTTTCCCTTATAACCCTTTGTTATGGGCTTCTGGATTTCACTTCCGGAGGAACGTTTCACCGAGTATAATAGTGAAGTGTATAAGTATATATGTGGGATAGTAGGGAAAACCATCATCAATTAAGGTAGGTCATCCATCATAAGCTAGAGCTCTATTTGATCCAGATGAATTAATAGAGGGTGCTGCACTCTTCACCCTAAACCCTGTCAAATTTGACTCAACCTGAAAACTTGCCCATTTGACCCGAACCCGAAACCTGACTAAAACCCAAAAATATTTAAATATTCAAAATTGTCCGAACCCGAAATGACCTAAAAGTTTATAACCCGAAAACTGACCCAAACCCGAAATGACCTGAAATAATTAAAATTAAAAAATTATTCAAAACTCAAATAACATGAAATTAAGTGACCACTAAATTATCCCGAATGTGAAAGACCTCAATAAATATGACAAAAAACTTGATTAATCTTTTATATCCGAATAAAATTTAAAATATGCATTGTATGACTTTTGTGATCTTTGTAGTATACTCTATAGAAATTAGGTATATATTTATTTAATAATTTTTTCAAAAATTTAACCATGACCCAAAATAACGAAACCCGATTCTAGCGTACACTATGAAACAACCCAAACCCAATTTGACCCAAACCCGAATGACCTGACCGAAATGATCTAAACACCTTAATGACCCGAACGGATATTGTGTAACACCCCTACTCCTAATCTCAACATAATCGTCAGCTCGTAACTTAATTAAAGACGGCTCACAACGGAAAGTAAATCTAACTTCATAAACTCGGGTGCTACATGCCGTCACTCACCCATGTGAGCAACAAGGCTACCACTTACCAAATACATCTAACTTATAACCGCTGTGATGACTAGATAGTCCACCACTAATACATACATAGTCCAAACCATAATCAAAATCCTAGAACAAGTAAGCTACTACATAATCCCAAAGTGTATGACCTTAATACAATACAGACGAAGTTTAATAAGTGCGGTAAATAACATAATGTCGACTTCCCTAAAAGTCATGCACTCCGGCTTCGTGTCTCGATCAAAGACCTGTAATGTGTTGTCGTATAGGCTCAGCAAAACACTGAATATGCTAAAGTGTAATCCTAGACCCTTTAGGTCACTTAGGTCATTTAGTCATCTTAACATGAGATTCATTTTATGATGTTCCAATTTACAGTTATATAATGAAAGCTGTAATTAATACAAATAACAATCAGCAGTCAACCAATATCAATACATCATTTACACAAGTAGTCATTCACATAGACGTACAACAACGAGTAAAGTGATAACAACGTGAAGTCAATTCCTACGATCGGTACTCGTTATACGGCCTTTGAGGCCCTGTGATTGTTAACCATGTTATAAAAGATATTGAGGTCTCGTACTACGGTATGTTGGATACTCGTAGTCTTAATTATTTTACTTATACTCTTATCACATGATGGATGTCATGTTAGGACAATCCCATTTATTTTTCATAATATTTATCTAATTGGACAGTCGTTCTAAGTGCACCATAGGGGTGCTCATGTTGCCAAGGATCTGAAAATCCCGAGTCTCCCTCTCTGCCTAATAAGGCGTCCTTAAGCGGTCGGAGCCATGAACCATCAGCAGTACATTCTGACCAACAATCATATCAGGATTGTTGGAAAACTAGGGCGAACCCGATTCAGGTATCTTCCCAAGTGATCACTATGCGTAACCAGCAGTCCATAGATTAAACTAGGTTTCTCCCCTCATCATATACCAATTCTCTCATATGATTAAGTAACTTAATCAATTTCCTAAAATCTACTCTTAGGTTATGGAGAATACAATTTCATTTAGATGCCTTATAGGTTTTACTCAATACCTAGAAGAAATCTAGGTCATATTTATGTTCGAGAACAAAGCTCTAGAGATCAGTATTACCGAATCATGTTCCTAAGTCTTTTACTTAGGTGGATTAAGGATATATATATTCGTTGAACTTTAATAAGTAACGACAACTCTTAATCTTACTCGTATATAAGTTGAGTGATAATCGGTATCACTTTAGTCCAAAGGACGTTAGCGCACAATTCAAATAACACGTAAAAGTCAAGCAGTTTAAAACAGATAATTACATGCATATTCATATAACACACATATTGTAACACCCCTACATCGAACTTCACAACTAAATGAAATCGCAGCGGAAATAAATAACTAAACAATAACTAAACGCTTCGGTGCTACAACGCCGTCAACCACCCACGTGGTTGACAAGGCAGAATAAATACAAGTGTACTGGTCTGATGATCAGACTCCCGAGCATAAAACTAAAACACAATACATCATATACAATACCGAGTATTTAATTACATTCCTTCACTGTAAACTGTCAATATACCGCCATAGTAATTTCAACGGGATCAAAATATAATGCCACGGGAGCACAGGCGCATCCCGGGCTCAACATCCAAAATAAACCAAAGTACAACTGCAGCCTAGATCCTACAGCCACTCTGCTTCCTCGATCCTCATCCTGTAGTAAAAATATGGAGCCCCCGAGGGGGTCAGCAACCCTTGGCTGGTATGGTTAACGCGCAGCCCATCGGCTACCGGGATACGCGCAACTAATTGTCATGATAGCATGACATTCATTTTATACATAACAAAACATAACACAATATGTGGCATAACATCAATAGTGCATAGCACAACATCACATACACAGTGGATACTCTTTCCACAACAACAAACCAAGAAGGTTAAACAACATAAGAGCCTAGAGAATGGTTCACCCTCATGTTAAGCTCATTACACACACTCATTACCGTTCTGTTATTCGAACGAGTAACTTAAGTCACAGATGGTTCGGATATAGTGACCCGAACACACCACACAAACACATGTTCCCACTAAACCGATCATAAGTCAGAATAGGTAAGCTTTGGAGGAAGCTAGCGGGAGATCGAACGCCAAATTAAGGAGGACAATCTTAACAACATAAGAGTCGAATCTGATTCAGATATCTACTCTTAACTTACATGCATGACCGGACAACCGGATTCCTCACTTCCCAGTTAGCACTTGTTAGAAGTTCACGGTGGAACTTAACAACAATACACAACAGGTGGTAAGTCATGTTAGTCACACACAAGGGAAATGAGTCATATCATAACATCACAGTAATATGAACAACGGTAAACTCATTACATGTTTAAGTCTTATAACGTCATAAACATACAGAAAAACAAACAACACACAAGCCGGTGTAAACCGGTAGGCAACAGACTGCAAGAAAACCATACCTTGGTCCTTGCCTCGACTTGTTTCCACCGTAGGTCACTCCTATACATAATTAATAACGTCGGTTAATTAATTTACTTAACTTCAAATTTACTAAATGTTTAACTTGTTCATATGACATGTTTTGATGTCTTTACTTATACTTAATTACCCACATTATACCCCCTAGGGTTTATTACTTAAGCCATTCTTGTTTGTTTTTTTTTTACAAGTTTTGGTCCGACCGATCTTACCGACCGACCTTACACAAGGTCGGTCCATTCCAGAACACATTACCGTCAAAATTTTCTACTCCGACCGACCTTGTAAGTTCGGTCGCACGTTCGGTCCATTCCCGAGAGTTTCTTCCCTTTGAAAATTTAGGCCCGACCGAACTTGCCAAGTCCGGTCCCATGTTCGGTCGATTCCAGAAACTTAATCCGTACACAAAATACAAGCCCGACCGACCTTGCAAGTCCGGTCCCCAAGGTCGGTCCATTCCAGAAGCCAATTCTCGCAGGGTAAACTGGGCTCGACCGACCTTGCAAGTTCGGTCGCAAGTTCGGTCTGCCCCATACCCTTATTTTCCATTTCTCATTTAACTCCAAACTTCACCTCATATATCCTAGTACACCCTAATCTTATTTGGGCACTTCAAACACACCTTAAGACATCCTTAAACACTCATAAAACTCATTTTATAATTCCTTAAACCTTTACTCATTTCTTCCCAAAATTCCTAACACTTACAATGTTTTCTCCTAGTCTCCAAGTGGTGTTTCGTACCTAAGATGATCACTTATACCAAAATACTCCCTCACCACAACAACATCATCTCTCAAGCATCTATTCTCACAACTTACTCCTTATGTCATTCTTGAAATCCTTCTTTAAGTTTACACTTTCTCCTTGTTCACCAAAGTTTGCATAAATCCTAACACAAGTCCAAATGACTTTGGTGTATCCCAAACATTCATTTGCATTATAAAATCCTCTAGAACATTGCCTAAGCCCTTTCACATCTTAAAACACCTTAATGCATGTTTCTTTCACTAGAAAAACACTTAACCATTCTAAACATTCCTTAACTTATCAAACTCATTTTAAACCCTTAAAACTTCTTGTTTATTACCAAAATTTTGACATGACCACTCCTAGAACATTACTAAACCAAGACACATTGTCTTCACCATCAAACAACCATGAACACTAAAATCCATCAAACACATCTTTATACACAAACTTCACACATTTAGCACTACATCACAATATAGTGCATAATTTAAATTGCATGGCACTTAGGCCCTTAAATAACATGGCTCTTAGGCCCTTAAGATGCATAAATCATAAACACTGAATTTCCACAATATATTTGCCTTCGACCTGCAAATACACTCAACAACACATATGCCTTTTACTAAGCCCTTAAGAGCATTCTTCTAAGTCACTTCACCATTGGCTCCTTAAATCATTTTCATAAGCAACACAAGCTCATTTCTCCTAAGACTTTAAACCACATTAGGTTAGGATATTTACCTCTTTTCCTCACAACTTCTTTCTTGTTTCCTTGTTTAAAATCGGCAAGGCTTTAGACTGTTTGTCAACTTCTAAACATTATACAAACAACATAATGAGTATTCAAGCTTTAAGCTTCATCTCATTGTAACCCCTAGGTTTACATTATTTCAAAAACATTAATGTAGTTGTTTTACCTTGGTCTTTGAAGAGAGTTTGAATATCTATCAAGAGAGGACTCCACCTAGTCCATGAAAGGTTGGTATGAAGCTAAAACAAAGCCATATAAAGAGCACCTTCAATGGGCATTTTCGGTCAACAACAAAACATGGAGGAAATGAAGTTTTTATTTGAGATTCCTTACCTAGAAGCAAAGGAGATCAATAATATGTAGAAACATAAGCTCAAGCTCCTTCAATGGTGGAACTCCATGGCATTGAAATGGTGGTCTTGAAGTTTTGATAAGAGAGGAATGACGAGCTTGATGAGAGGAAGAGAATGGTGGTGTTTGTTTTTGATCTGGTTAAGTAAGCTAGGAGATACAAGTGGTCAAAGATGGAGTTTGTGTATTACTATTGCAAATCGTGAATGAAGGAAATAATAGAGGTTAAAGAAGACTTGGAACCGGGGGAATGAAGAAAGGAAATGAGAGAATGAGATAAGTGAGTTTGTTTTGCTTTTAAGAAGATATTTATACCTTAAAGTAAATAGTACTTATATAGTCTTCTTTATTTACTTAACATATTAACAAGGGTGGTGAGTCACCACTGTAACGCCCCTACTTTTCATAAATGCAGCGGAAATAAAATACTAAGGCGATTACAGATCATCGGGTTCCAAACACCCGGCACCAAACCTCACCAATTACAACTATGATATTACAAATGCTACGGTCTGAACTCGAGAAAACATAGTATAAAAGTAATGATAACAAAATACATAGCTCTCCAAATTCCTAATTCCCATCCCATACACTCATACTCTTCGTGGCCACCTGTATAACAATTCGTACCTGCAAGATGAAACCAAGCAGCCCACCCCAGGAGGGGTGAATCAGTTCCCTGGAATGGAACTGGTACAACTCTCCAAAACAACAGTATTAAAAGAAAAACATAACTCTTAAAATAACAATAACTTGAAGTCAAATGCTCAAAACAAATCAGAAGAACAAGGCACACCAAAACACCAAGTCAAAGATAACAAGTCAAGGATAGAGATAAATAACGTGAAGGTAGAGTGAGCCAACATAAAAGAAACCACACCAGAAGTTAGTGAACATCCATTGCTTAAGTTAGATTCAGTTCCAATTAGGATTAGAAAGACCCAAGTAGTCACAAGGACTAGGAATGAAAGAAGATATCCAAGAACCATAACTCAAGAGTGGAATAAAACCAATTGGAAGAGATGGCCCTGCTGCCAACTGCGTCCCTTTTGGGACAGGGGATATACAGCCCCTCGCTGTTAACTACGTCCGATAGGACAGGGGATATACAGCCCCTCGCTGTTTACAACGTCCGATTGGACAGGGGATATACAGCCCCTCGCTGTTTACCGATGAAGATGTGCGCACATCACAACCAAGACTCAGCTCATGGATGAAACAATATCCAGGGTCAAAAGAAGCATTTACCAAGATTGACATTTCCCATATTTCCACTAGATCATTAACTGCACCAGGGCGATACCAAAACACTCAGTCCTACAGAGTGCAGAGGCGTAAACCCCAGGCAGATAATATCTAATGAAACAACCAGACAGAAGGAACCAATTACCATACAAGGTGTACATTCAAGGCTCAATTAGTCACACAACCAATTTCCTTTCAAGATTCATTCAAGCTCATTTAGTGTTTCTCAAAACATTCCATAAAATTCGTCATCAAAAATATCTGAGTACGAGAAATCGTACAAAACATTCCATCAAGTCCAAACACATCAAGCTGAGTACGAGAAATCGTACCTGGTAATCGCTGTAGCAGTTCTAGTCGACTTGTGCAAATAATCAACAATACTCTGAGGAATATTAAAGGTAGTCTAACATCAATAACTTGTAACCTAAGTTAAACTTAAATAAATTCCTCACTCTTATTTCTAAGTCTCAATTGTCTTTTAAGCCCTCACTTAAATGTTATGTATAACCTTTGACTTATATTAGATTGTTGTATAACCCAAGGTTGTAAGACTAGGGAATGTATGTTATTAACACTTGTTAATTGTTACACTCTTACCCACTTTATTCATACTTAACCCTAATTCCCAATTCAAGACTCTTGAGACCCTTATATCATAAGTGCATATTATATTATTCATCTAATCTTAGAATCTCAATAATAATTCTTAAGCTTAATACTTTTATTCTTAATTTAGAATAAATATCGGGTTATGACCTATGATAGGTTTATCTTAGAATATTATACTATTATTCACAATGTAATGATTATGTATTTTATCAGTATTACCAAATAATCCATTATGATTAAGTTTCCCCTCAACAATTAAGATCTACATCCTGTATATTGGAAACATGGTGTTATAGATGCATTTTATGATAACCTAATTGAGTTACTAAACTCATTTATCTTATGTTTAGTTTAGGATGACTTTTATTACAACCATCTAATAATCTTATCATAAGATGTTAAATTGCTTCTCATCTTGAATAACTATATTATAGTTAACTTAGACTTATCGAGCTCTTACATTTAGTATTCCCAAGGTATATTATTTACTTTATCATTAACTATATAATAAAGCACTTTAAGATAACCTTTTATTTATCCTTGCTTACATTTAATTTCCCAAATGTTTTATTTTTACACACATTCCCGCTATAGACTATGTATAATCCTTTTATACTAAATTTTAATAAACTTACGTCTTAAAATACATTTTTCATATTGTTTACAAAACCTAAGGTTTCAAAGGAATAACTTAATAAATTAATCTCCTTTATTATGTTTTAGGATGAACATTATATCTTAACATAAGGTAGAATTTATCTAAGAATTAAACTCTCATTCACAAGTGAAATTGTCAATTACTTAATAAGATAATATGTTCTGAAAAATCCTCATACCTTATACTCAAATGACACATTAATATTTTAGTGTCGTAAAGTAGATCAATATAATCTCTTATGTAACTTAGTTTTATCTAATAAAAGGTTCAAAGGTTTTAAGTATCAAATTCCTATTTATAAACCTTTCTATAAATTCTAACTACTAAATACCTCACTTAATTGTAGACTCACATCCTAAGTATTGGTAATTAATGTTATAAATGTATTTCATATGGCTTATCTAATGCCAAGAAACTTAAGGATTATTATTTAGATAAATTTCCAAATCATAGTTTAATGTAGTTTTATATCATAATCCTTTTAATGATTTTAACTTAAAACATTAAGTTATATTTCAATACCTTAAATGTTAAGAAATGATTAAATCTAGACTTACTAATCCACCTCACATTCATATGTAAAAGTATTTTATTTACTTTATTATTGTTTATATATTAAGAACATTTAGATGTAAAAGTATTACATTTATTTATCATTAATTATAGAATAAGATCTATTTGTGTAACATTTTATGTAATCTAATCACAATTTTTCCTAAGTTTTAACTTATTAATTACTTAACCCAATTATAGACTTACATTATGGTCGTTGACTAATACTATACATGTATTTTAATACGGTTTATATAAATCTTAGAAATTCAAAGATAACTCCTTAAGTTTAATAATCTTAATTTAATACCGCCTCATAATATTCTTTTATTAGTATTATGTAGAGGTTTAGTTTATCTCATTAATTCCTTCATATTATATTTCTATAAGGCATTTTATTTCTTTTATTTATGTAGTTTTTTTATGTGTATATATATTAGGATTTATTCAAGACATTCCTTGTGTAGTTTTATTGCACTTAATTATTTATACTAACTTTTACACATAGCTACATCCAATATATGGTTTATAAAATAAAGTATTTTCTTAGTTTCAATTAAGTATATTACCATATATATAATAATATAAATGTAGATTATTTATTCCTTGATTTAATAAGTTCTATTTATTTCTTATATAATACATCTATATATATATTACTTCACTTAAAGTTAGTACCCAAAATATTTATAACATACTGTATTAAATGTTATTATATTTTCCCAACCTATAAAGTTCATTAATCAACTATACTTAATTTTTGTTACATTAAAAACCTTATATTATAAGATACTTATGAAAAACTAGCATACAATTTTTAAACCATTTCCCTTGTCCAAAAATCCCAAATTAATATATAGTAACTATAACATTTTAGACATATTATAAAATTTTTATTTCATAAAAATATTTTTAAATTATCCAAATAATTCCATAATACTCGTAACTTGCAAAAATCATAACTTATGTTTAAAAACTCAAAACCCATATTAATTTACATCAAAATAAACTAGATTTTATAAGGAATCTATGGTTAAAATTTCAAGTCAAAATACATTCGGGAAGGCCTTTAAATAATCTAGCAAGTTAGGACTTATTCTGGAAATATATTAACTTATTACAACTTAAATCCCACGATCTAATCTCGGCCGTCCATGTTTTAACTGAGATCGGACGGCCCAGAACGCGCAGTTCATCAAACCAATTCGCACCCGAGTACTAATCCGAGTTTTCTCACAATCACAGAACGAAATCGAGGATTCTTGTTCCTATCGACTCGAAAT
Source organism: Limonium bicolor (assembly GCA_023374045.1). Classification (NCBI taxonomy): domain Eukaryota; kingdom Viridiplantae; phylum Streptophyta; class Magnoliopsida; order Caryophyllales; family Plumbaginaceae; genus Limonium; species Limonium bicolor. The sequence continues at coordinate 108,309,527 of CM041783.1, read as the reverse complement.
TAAATTCCGGTTCTAATGGTACCAATTTCCCCAATTATCATGCAGAATTGAATAAATTCGAATCTGGGTTCGAAGTTAGGGTTCTTATTTGGTTTCGGTTTCGATTTGCTAAAATTCCCTCAATTCATTGCTTAATTGGTTAAATTGATAGAGGGTTATGAACGGGAATGCAAAAACGAAGAGCATAGATGGTGGAATTTGGTCTGAAACTCACCGGAGATGCGCCGGTTATGAAATCGAAATCGATTTCTGGAAAGGTCAATATTTTATGTGCAGTTCGAGTAGCCTACTTCATGGGTCAACTCGTGCTAACTGAGATTGATTCAATCCATGAACCTACGTCATTTTAAAGTAGACATGTAACTCTAGATGTTAGTGGAAGAATCATTGAATTTGATAAACTAGGGAGAAAGTTACAGATCTCACAAGATCTGTGTTTACCTAGTTGGTTCGGAGTAAACTGGGCAGAAATACCACCGTGATCGTAGGCAACTTTAGACAGCTTTATCTCGCGACCCAATGCGAATCAGCCTTGGCCATAACATGAAAGTTATAGAGGGATTAAAGATCTTCAAAACAAGCTAAAGAACAGGAAATTTGGATGAGAAATGAAGAAGTTATGGCGTGACGAAGTTTACCCGTTTTCAGAAAAAACTGGAATTCTGGGTTACGAATTCGCAAGGAGGCAACTTTAGATCGATTTTCCCGTCGATGTAGAAGGAGTTAGATGATGTGTGAGTAATGGTTGGAAAGAGGAAAGATAGGAGAATCGAATGAAACAAACGGCATACCAAATGGTGGAGTAGGGAAAAAGATATAGGTGTCTAAAGATCGATTGACATGCCAAAACCGCTGGAAATCAAGATAAGTGATCGGTGCTGACTGGGCGCGACACGTGTCCTGGACACGTCAGCATCCTTCAAAATTTTGGCTCTAAACTTCAATTTATCATAACTTTGGCTAGGATGATCCGTTTTTAACGTTCTTTTTATCGATCTTCATGGTTTTTCATAACCTATTTATTGGTATAGGTTTCATGGCCTGGTTTGACCATTCTCAAAAAGTCAACTCTAGCAAGGCTTAATAAGCTTTAAGGTTTCTAGAATTTTATATTGACTTTTATGTTTCAAAACAATGTTCCAACACTTCCTAAAATCTTTATAATATATTTGGAGTGTTTAGAAATTTTCCCAAGATTTATTGACTTATAAATCTTATTATTAAATTCATAATACTATATAATAATGTATAATAATTAGGGTTAAATAGGAGAAAACCCCTAAATAAATTTCACAATTCCATATAATAATTTAATATTCATAATTCCATACCATAATTTAATATTAATAGTATTATTTATGGTTTAATAAAAGAAATCCCCTAAATTAATTTAAATTAATTTAGGGGTATTTCAGTATATCCCCCTTAACAGAAACTTCGCCTCGAAGTTTAAAAATCAACTAATAAGCACTCACACCACTTCGGGTGTGCTAAAACAATAATAATTCCAACGAAATTCCATACCAATCCAATCCTTTATTTCCATCCATTCCCATTCCACATTCCACTCGAGATTACTCAAACTCAAACTGAACCAAGATATACCGAGATATTTCATGATAAAAATAAAAAGTCACATGCGGTGTCATAATGTAAAAACCAAGTACACACATACACCTCTTACTCTGCTAATCACGCAACAGGGCATAATCTGGATGAGGTAGCGAAGAAGGATTATGCTCTACCCCCCCTTAAAAGAGAACTTCGTCCCGAAGTTTAAGATTTATCTACCAACTACTCACACCCGCTTCCGGTGTGTGGGTAAACTAAATATCAAGTTGTACTACAAGCTTTAAAATGTATACCAAACAATCAACCACTCAAGGGTATTCATCCAATAACAATTCCCAAACATTTGTTTCCGTTATCAAACACTACATTCAAAGAATTCAGCACCTTATTATCAAGCTTTGTTGTAAATTTTATGGCACTGTTGAATTTATCTATGATCGATATTTATTTGTACCCCCTGATTGTTATGTATTTGTATTTTCTTGATTATAAAATTTTTTTTATGATCCTTACCTATTCATTTTATGACCAGTACGAATGATATGTCCATTATATGTTCATTTTATATTGTATGTTTATTTTATGAAGATGTCGTACCCCCCCTTAAAATAGGGTACGACCCATATCCGTCTCGTAATAAAGAAGTGGAATTTAAACTCACTTTTAAGGAGCACTATATTTTACATCTCCTATGGAGATTCCTCCTTCAAGGATGCAGTTCATTTTTGATGCACAATATCACTCGTTGTTATTCTAGCTTGATTATAATTAAATCTTTTAGTGTTCCCAACATGCTTTCCTAACTCATTTCGCCTCTCTTACGGTCATTGGCAAGAACAAAGTTTAGAATTCATCATTCATATAGTAGGTTAATTTTGAAACGGAAATATAGGTTATACTTAGATATTACTATAATAACATTTTAGTTCACTCTTTCTTTATTTAAGTATTGGGTGTAGTAGGTATCAAAATCTTAATCATGTGATTTGGAAACTATTAATTCATAAAAGAAAAATTCCATTATAATGTAATGTAATTATTTAAATGCCATCCTTACTACAACATTTCTCTAGAAGCATTTTATAACCTAAAGTTTCTTAATTGTCAGGCTTAAAAATTCATGAACTTATTTAAAATAGTATCATACTATATATTAAAACTTCTTTTTTTTTCAATGCAATTAAATCTTTCATGAAACCTTGTACCGAATTTATAACCTAAAATACGTAAATATGCCATTTATGTTATTTTCACATATCAATATATTAACAAGCTATAAATCAGGTGTAACATGTTTGAGTAGTTTAAATAATATTTTAGATCATATAATAAGTCTAGATAGTCTTTCAAAATTATATTCAAAGCTTTATTAGCCAACCATACATTAAAATTTGTATTATATTCCTTTATAAAAATACACCTTCTGTGACTTCTAAAATTTTGCATATGTATAATGTTAAACTTCCAAATAAACATGAGAATTTCCAATAATTAAGTAACTCTCATTTTTTTTTAGATGCTCATTACTCCAAGTATTTAAGAATCAATGATATTTAGTTTAGTATTACTCTTCCCTTCACTCAATCTTTAAGTTACTTCCTTTAATATATATATATATAATAAGGGGTAGATGTTGTACCTTGGAGTACCCAAATTTAAATCCCCTTCCTCCATGTATAGGTATTTTTCACCAAATATTTAACTCAATAAACCCTTTACATGTATGAATTTTAATACTGAATCTTAAGATACAAATTTTGAATTGTTCATTGTGGCTAGTAATGAAATATGCCTAGCTCAAGATTTCATGATGGTAACGTCTTACCACCAATCCTCCTCAAGTTCAACACAATCCATCACTTGCGTAGAAGATTATTTACGGTTAGATGACAAGGCTTGTCTAGCCCCTAGACTTCCAGAAGTGAGTGTGCACCCCCACTACTTTCAGCCTAGGAGTTCGTCGCACCAGGCACTTCCCGTAGGGTGTTAGGTTTATGTATTTTCTTTCTGAAGTTAACATAGAGTTTTAGTGTGGATTACAGGTTTGGATGTTGATCTTTTCTGATGAGTTACTAGTTCTTGTTAGTTTAATAATTTTCTAGACTTAAGATTTATCTTAAACATCTTTAGGTAATAATTTGTACCAAGTAGTTCTTGAGATTTATTTCAAGCTTTAAAGGAGTTGAAGTATATATCACTTAGTTATTCAAAGCTCCACTTGTATACTATTTCAACCAAAAGTATTCTTTAAAATTCTGGGAACATGTGTCAAGCTTTTAAAGCATTGCTTTCTTAGCCATGTATTTTCCATACGTATGCTTTTGAAAGTAGTTCAATGTATGATTTATTCAAACCAAGATCTTATTATACCCAATTGATAATGTTCCAGACTTATTATTATTATTATTTTATAGTTTAATGATCAAACGTATGACAACACACTATTCCTAACAGACATTCATACAAAAAGTGTATAAAGAAATCATTCACTAATCCAAGAAGGGTTAGGAGTCGTGCCTTACTGGAATCCTCACTTCCCAATTCTACCCCAATTCCCCAGTTTTAAGGGCACCTATATTCTAACTATTTCACTCGGCTTGTTTTCTCGGGCTCAGAGCGTAACTACGCTCTGATACCACTTTCTGTAACGCCCCTACTTATCATAAATGCAGCGGAAATAAAATACTAAGGCGATTACAGATCATCGGGTTCCAAACACCCGGCACCAAACCTCACCAATTACAACTTATGATATTACAAATGCTACGGTCTGAACTCGAGAAAACATAACTAGTGCAAGAATACAAACTCTCCAAATTCCTAATTCCCATCCCATACACTCATACTCTTCGTGGCCACCTGTATAACTCGTACCTGCAAGATGAAACCAAGCAGCCCACCCCGGGAGGGGTGAGTCAGTTCCCTGGAATGGAACTGGTACAACTCTCCAAAACAAAGTTTAAAACATAACTCTTGAAACAAACAATAACTCGAAGTCAAATGCTTAAAACAAAACAGAAGAACAAGGCACATCAAAATCACCAAGTCAAAGATATCAAGTCAAGGATAGAGATAAATAACAAGAAGTAAAGTGAGTCAACTTAAAAGAAACCACGCCAGAAGTTAGTGAACATCCATTGCTTAAGTTAGATTCAGTTCCAATTAGGATTAGAAAGACCCAAGTAGTCACAAGGACTAGGAATGAAAGAAGATATCCAAGAACCCATAACTCAAGAGTGGAATAAAACCAATTGGGAGAGATGGCCCCCACCGCCAGTCAGTTGCCACAAGGGCGAGGTAAACAGACCTCCGCTGTCAGTTGCCACAAAGGGCGAGGTATAGCAGACCTCCGCTGCCACCGACCCGTTCTCGGTCATCGGTGAAAAGTGAGTGCACCACTTATAGAAATAATCCATACCCAATACCAAGATTGACATTTCCCATATTCCCACTAGACTATTAACTGTACAAGTGCAATACCAAAACACTCAGTCCTACAGAGTGCAGAGGCGTAAACCCTCAACAGTCAATATCTAATGAGATAACCAGATAAAGGAACCAATGATCATGTGAGTTGTACATCCAAGGCTCAGTTAGTCACAACAGGCTGAGTTAGTCACACAACAATTTCCTTTCAAGATTCATTCAAGCTCATTTAGCGTTTCTCAAAACATTCCATAAAATTCGTCACCAAAAGCATCTGAGTACGAGAAATCGTACAAAACATTCCATCAAGTCCATAACACATCAAGCTGAGTACGAGAAATCGTACAAAACATCCATAAGTCCAAAACACCAAGCTGAGTACGAGAAATCGTACCTGGTAATCGCTGTAGCAGTTCTAGTCGACTTGTGCAAATAATCAACAATACTCTGAGGAATATTAAAGGTAGTCTAACATCAATAACTTGTAACCTAAGTTAAACTTAAATAAATTCCTCACTCTTATTTCTAAGTCTCAATTGTCTTTTAAGCCCTCACTTAAATGTTATGTATAACCTTTGACTTATATTAGAATGTTGTATAACCCAAGGTTGTAAGACTAGGGAATGTATGTTATTAACACTTGTTTTTGTTACACTCTTATCCACTTTATTCATACTTAACCCTAATTCAATTCAAGACTCTTGAGACCCTTATATCATAAGTGCATATTATATTATTCATCTAATCTTAGAATCTCAATAATAATTTTTAAGCTTAATACTTTTATTCCTAATTTAGAATAAATATCGGGTTATGACCTATGATAGGTTTATCTTAGAATATTATACTATTATTTCACAATGTAATGATTATGTATTTTATCAGTATTACCAAATAATCCATTATGATTAAGTTTTCCCCTCAACTTAATTAAGATCTACATCCTGTATATTGGAAACATGGTGTTATAGATGCATTTTATGATAACCTAATTGAGTTACTACACTCATTTATCATATGTTTAGTTTAGGATGACTTTTATTACAACCATCTAATAATCTTATCATAAGATGTTAAATTGCTTCTCATCTTGAATAACTATATTATAGTTAACTTAGATTTATCGAACTCTTACATTTAGTATTTCCAAGGTATATTATTTACTTTATCATTAACTATATAATAAGGCACTTTAAGATAACCTTTTATTTATCCTTGCTTACATTTAATTTCCCAAATGTTTTATTTTTACACACATTCCCGCTATAGACTATGTATAATCCTTTTATACTAAATTTTAATAAACTTACGTCTTAAAATACATTTTTCATATTGTTTACAAACCTAAGGTTTCAAAGGAATAACTTAATAAATTAATCTCCTTTATTATGTTTTAGGATGAACATTATATCTAACATAAGGTAGAATTTATCTAAGAATTAAACTCTCATTCACAAGTGAAATTGTCAATTACTTAATAAGATAATATGTTCTGAAAAATCCCATACCTTATACTCAAATGACACATTAATATTTTTAGCGTCGTAAAGTAGATCAATATAATCTCTTATGTAACTTAGTTTTATCTAATAAAAGGTTCAAAGGTTTTAAGTATCAAATTCCTATTTATAAACCTTTCTATAAATTCTAACTACACTAATACCTCACTTAATTGTAGACTCACATCCTAAGTATTGGTAATTAATGTTATAAATGTATTTCATATGGCTTATCTAATGCCAAGAAACTTAAGGATTATTATTTAGATAAATTTCCAAATCATAGTTTAATGTAGTTTTATATCATAATCCTTTTAATGATTTTAACTTAAAACATTAAGTTATATTTCAATACCTTAAATGTTAAGAAATGATTAAATCTAGACTTACTAATCCACCTCACATTCATATGTAAAAGTATTTTATTTACTTTATTATTGTTTATATATTAAGAACATTTAGATGTAAAAGTATTACATTTATTTATCATTAATTATAGAATAAGATCTATTTGTGTAACATTTTATGTAATCTAATCACAATTTTTCCTAAGTTTAACTTATTAATTACTTAACCCAATTATAGACTTACATTATGGTCGTTGACTAATACTATACATGTATTTTAATACGGTTTATATAAATCTTAGAAATTCAAAGATAACTCCTTAAGTTTAATAATCTTAATTTAATACCGCCTCATATAATATTCTTTTATTAGTATTATGTAGAGGTTTAGTTTATCTCATTAATTCCTTCATATTATATTTCTATAAGGCATTTTATTTCTTTTATTTATGTAGTTTTTTTATGTGTATATATATTAGGATTTATTCAAGACATTCCTTGTGTAGTTTTATTGCACTTAATTATTTATACTAACTTTTACACATAGCTACATCCAATATATGGTTTATAAAATAAAGTATTTCCCTTAGTTTTCGTTAAACATATTAGCTCCATATTATATATAATAAATAAAATGTAGTTTAGTTAAATTCCTTGATTTAATATAAGTTTCTATTTATTTCTCTCATATAAATATATATATAAATATGTAACAATTTTTACTTCACTTAAAGTTAGTACCCAAAATATTTATAAACATACTGTATTAAATGTTAATTAGTCTTATTATATTTTCCCAACCTATAAAGTTCATTAATCAACTATACTTTAATTTTTGATTACATTAAAAACCATATATTATAAGTTATTCTTATGAAAAACTCATAAACACAATTTTTAAACCCATTTACAATTGTCCAAAAATCCCCAAATAAATATATAGTAACTATAACATTTTAGACATATTATAAAATTTTTATTTCATAAAAATATCTTTTAAATTATCCAAATAATTCCATAATACTCGTAACTTGCAAAAATCATAACTTATGTTTAAAAACTCAAAACCCATATTAATTTACATCAAAATAAACTAGATTTATAAGGAATCTATGGTTAAAATTTCAAGTCAAAATACATTCGGGAAGGCCATTAAATAAATCTAGCAAGTTAGGACTTATTCTGAAATATATAAAAACTTATACTTATATTTTAAACGTTTTAATCGTGGCCGTCCGTTTCTTTTAACTGAGATCGGACGGCTCCTGAACGTCGAGTTCATCTCGAACTCACTCCATTCGAGTACTAAATCCGTTTTCTCACAATCCACAGAACGAAATCGAGTGATTCTTGTTCCATTGAATTCGAAATTCCAAGACGTCTATTGACACATTTCCCCAATTTCATGCAGTATACAAGATTGAATCTGGGTTCGAAGTTAGGTTCAGTTTCGGTTTTCGAATCCGATTTCGCAATTCCTCTCGATATAATGCATAATAGACTAAATTGCTTGTGGGTTTGATCGAAAATGAAGTTAAGATGGCAACAACGGAGCAATTTGATCAGAAACTCACCGGAATTGCATTAACGGAAAATCAAATCGGAAATCTGGAAATCGTTATTTCATGTGCGGTTCAGGTATGCCACTTCTCGAATCAACTCGCACCAACTGAGAGAGATTTGATTCATGGAACCTATCACAATCCAAACTAGACATGTAACTCTAGATGTAGTGGAAAGAATCATTGATTTGATGAACTAGGGAGAAAGTTACAGATCTCACAAGATCGGTGTTACCTAGTTGGTTTCGGGATGAACTGGGCAGAATTACCGCCGTGATCGAGTAGGCACTTTAGACAGTTTATCTCCCAAACCCGTGAGAATCAGCCTTGGCCATAAACATGAAAGTTATAGAGGGATTAGATCTTCAAAACAAGCTAAAGAACACGAAATTTGGACGAGAAACGAAGAAGTTATGGCGTGACGAAGTTTACCCGATTTCAGGAAAAACTGCAGTTCTGGGTTACGCAATCGCGAGGAGCCAACTTTAGATCGATTTTCCCGTCGATGTAGAATGAGTTAGATGATGTGTGAGTAATGGTTGGAAAGAGGAAAGATAGGAGAATCGAATGAAACAAACGGCATACCAAATGGTGGAGTAGGGAAAAAGATATAGGTGTCTAAAGATCGACCCTTGGCATGCCATAACTGAAGGAAATCTGAAAAGACTAAGTTAAATCGGGCTGACTGGGCGCGACACGTGTCCTGGACACGTCAGCATCCTTCAAAATTTTGGCTCTAAACTTCAATTTATCATAACTTTGGCTAGGATGATCCGTTTTAACGTTCTTTTTATCGATCTTCATGGTTTTTCATAACCTATTTATTGGTATAGGTTTCATGGCCTGGTTTGACCATTCTCAAAAAGTCAACTCTAGCAAGGCTTAATAAGCTCTAAGGTTTCTAGAATTTTATATTGACTTTTATGTTTCAAAACAATGTTCCAACACTTCCTAAAATCTTTATAATATATTTGGAGTGTTTAGAAATTTTCCCAAGATTTATTGACTTATAAATCTTATTATTAAATTCATAATACTATATAATAATGTATAATAATTAGGGTTAAATAGGAGAAAACCCCTAAATAATTTCACAATTCCATATAATAATTTAATATTCATAATTCCATACCATAATTTAATATTAATAGTATTATTTATGGTTTAATAAAAGAAATCCCCTAAATTAATTTAAATTAATTTAGGGGTATTTCAAGACTGAGTTCTAAAGCTTGGATAGAATTCCTGGCTACGTGAGTAATTAGGATGGGAGAAGCTGGAAATCAATTTAGTGGGCAAACAGAATAACAGAAACTCAGTACATGTTTTAGTTGCATTTCTTTCAGTCTCAGAATAACATAAGTTCCAGTGGAACGGTTAGTGTGCTCTAGATTACTTCTGAGTTTGAAAGCCTTGTTAAAACAGTTAAATACGCAGTCAAATAACTGGAAGGGGAGGTAGTGAAAAACCCAGATTAAAGAACAAGAAGACAAAAAAAACTGAAGAGGAAAGAAACTTAAGGCTCAAATATCCAACTCTTGGGTTCTGTATATTAACCTTTCAGAAGTTATGTAAAGATTGTAATGGCTTGATAATGAATCCAACATAGAGCTAATACACTTAATGGGGTCTGTACACACTTGGGACAAAGCTAAGAATCAGTTTAATGCTTTAAAACAGAAGTAGGAAGGTATGGTTTCACACATGGCTGTTATAGATTTCTGAAGAAAAAAAACAAAGAGAATCGTGTTCTGTAAAACCCATTTCCAGGGGTACTGTCAAGACTGTTTAAGCTTTGTTTTGGGTTTAAAACATACCCAGCACACCTACCTAAGTAAGCCTAGAAAAGAAAAACAGAAAGTAACTTCAAGGGAGGAAAACAGTGAGGAAAGAAATGGAGCAGTTCATTTCTTTTCGGTTAGTTTCAGTTTCTGAGATTTCTTGGGGTTTTGTTTTGGGGCTAAAACACTGATTAGGACACCAGGTAATCGGGTAAACAATTCAGGAAAGAAATAAAAAGTTAGAGGAGTGAACTAGAAAGAAAAAAAAATGATGGAAGTGAAGATATCAGATTTCTGCTGTCTTTTACCGTATATGAATTCCATCAGTGAGTTTAATAAGATTGCCTGGGTAGGTTTGGGTTTAAAAACGTAGCCAAACAAGTGAATACTTTGAGATGAGTTGAAAGACAGGTTGGCAGTAACAAGAGAAATGAAAGAAAGGAAAAGCTGAAGAGAGTTTATCTGTACATTTCAGTTTCACCTCATTAGCAGTTTCTGATTTCTGCTTCCTAGGTTGCAGTTTGTAGAAGTTCTGCAGCTTCAGTTTACTGTCTGGGGTGGTCTTAAGAATGAAGAGGTAGTAACACACACAACTAAGTAGTTGAGCAAGTTGGGAGAAAGCAGAAAGAAACTGAAAGGGCAAAAAGGAAAGCAATAGCAAAAAAGATTTCATCAGTTTCAGTTTCCTGTAGGTTCTGTGGAACAGATATCTTTTTTCAGAAGCATGGCCCTTATTGTCTTGAGCCTGTCTAGAGACTTGAACCTATATTAAAACTCTTAACTAAAGGTTGAACTGATTGGGGAAATAGAAGTTAAGGTAAGGAACTAGAAGGAAAGGCAAAACAGAACCAAATGAGACCTCAGTTTTATCAGTTTTGAAGTAACTTCAGTTTCAGTTTTCACGTTTCTGTGTAATGAGCTTCAGAGACTTTTTGTAACAGTGATACCTTGGACTGGCTTTGGTTGGGGACTGGTCTAATACACCTAGCAATCTGGTAAGTAAGTTAGGGAAAACAATTGGAGTCAGATTAGTACATAAACAGAAAGGAAACAGAAGAAAATTATCAAGTAAGGTTCCAGTCCCAATTTCTGTACAGAGGATTTAAGTGAGTGTTGTTGGTGAAATTTTGAGCTTAATTAAGATAACACTTGAATGGGTAGACAAGTTCTTGGGAATAAATTGAGAGACAGAGTAACAACTAAAAAAGAAAAGGGGGTAAAGTAAAGGAAAACTGTTTCGTGCTTCAGTCTTTCTGAAAATGTTGTTTCTGTGTAACCTGGTGCAGAGAGCTGTAAAGGGGTTACATGGTGAGTTCTAGGAACTTAAAGATCCTGCCAATTCATATAACTAAGGGCGAGAAACGTTTTAGGAAAAAGGAAAGTCCAGAATCAGGAACAAAGGAAAGAAATGAAAGTGAGGATTTCAGAATTTATGTTTCAGTTTTGGGTAGATACTGCCCCTGTATAACGATCACAACAGGTCCTTGTGGATTAAAATGATTCACCTATTTACCTAAGGGGGGAAAACACAATAGACAAGTTATATCTATGTTAGGTAAACTTGTTACATAACTAACACTTAAGGTGCTCTAAAACATAGCTAAGGAAAAAGTACTTAGTCAACGTGTCAAACAAAGATATGAATATCCTAGGAGTGAGATAAGCCTAGGATTTATGCATGTGAAGTTCTAAGGCTTATTACAAACTAAGCATGTAACAACATACCTAGGGAGTAAAACGATATAAAGTGTCGTCACATAAATAATAAACTGACACCTTGTTGTAATTAACGCTAGGGCCGTAGCGAACTCCGACCGGGACTTCGAGTGTAAGACAACTCGTGCTTTCAAAAAAGGTATGGACAGTGTGGTTCGTATGTTGCCGTGTTACACGGCTTGTTTGCTTTGTGTGCCGTGTGCTTTGTGTGACAATGACTCTAAGACTAAAAGCATGAAAATTGGATTTCTTCTTGTGGCTTGCTTTTATGCGTATTATATTATATCCTTGTGGCATTTTACTTGCGCGCACACAGTAGTTTAGTCCCTTTCTCGTTTATGGAACTAGAGACGAACTACTACGAACTATGAAAACAAAGAAAACTCAATAAGGGGAACTCCTCTCTAATCCATTGAGGACTACCATGACACCCACTATGGTGTCTATCCATTAATCATAATGAAGAGCAAGTCTCCTTGGGTGAGACATGACGAACCACGTAGACAAAACAAAAGAACTATACAAAGAGATGAATCCTCTCTAACTTTAGAGGACCGCTAATGACGCCCACTATGGGTCGAGATTATAATGATAATGAAACGAAAAGTATCAACTGTGAACATGAGAATAACCCGGGAAGACAACAGCTCGGGCCGCGCGGTATGGATGATCGGGAGTTGGTATCTGCATCAGATCCTTCGACCGTCTATGATGGAATATATTTTGGTGAAGCACATCCCGGAGTCCAGAGGTGACTTCCGCTTCCTTGACCCTGGGTGTCGGGAATGGGGAGTGACAAGTTGGTGAAGCACATCCCGGAGTCCAGAGGTGACTTCCGCTTCCTGACCCTGGGTGTCGGGAATAGGGGAGTGACAAATTGGTGAAGCTTATCCTGGAGTCTAGAGGTGACTTCCGCTTCCTTGACCCTGGGTGTCGGGAATGGGGGACTAGCTATGGAGGAGACGTCCTCCAACGTGCGGTGATAAAAGAATTCACAAGTAACCCTTGAAGAAACAAGGAATGATTAGCACCTACTGTAACACCCCACTCGAAAACACGTAATAATCACTCACGTAGCATTTAATTAATAACGTCTCGCAACGGAAGTCTCACATTACTAAAACACTCTTGGGTGTCACATGCCATTACTCGCCCATACGAGTAAAGAAGCAGAAATAAATAAACTGAGAAATAGCACTGTTATTACAAATACAACCGCAGTGATAACGAGATACTAACCTATACATCATGCTAACCAAGAGTAAATTTAACGACTAGTGAGCATCTAGGTATTCCCGACTATATGTATCGTTATTAATACATTAACTAGCATCCATCCTATTCGTTACAAGTCTCGTACCGTAATTAACTAACTACCCGGGTCCCGCTCTTCGGCTTCGTCGATATTCATCACCTGCACGTAATGCCATAAAGGCTCAGCGATAAACGCTGAGTACGCCAGGCCTGGACCCTATTGGTCACTTAATAGTCATGGTCGCCATTATTAAGTTCATTACATGCTTTACCGGTGTACAGGTATTTAAAGCAGTAAACACATAGATGGCGGTAATTTAAACAAGTAATACAGTCACTACATTTCACACAATCACACACAACAACACACAACACAATAGTAATAACATTAACACGTGCAGTTGTTAGTAACTGGCAGGTTGTTTAGTTAATCACACGACCCCCCGGGTCCTCATTACATCACATCACATACGTCAGTGGGTGTCAAGTTAAGACAACCCGAAATAATCTCACTTGGACAGTAGTCCCACGTACACACAAGGTGCTCACTGCCCTGATCATCCGAAGACTCTGGGACTTATTCACTTTGCCTTTGTAAAGGCGTCCATTTAGGTGGCCAAGGGCCTGGTGCCAACGGTAGCACACTCCGCCTGACGATGTATCTAGGTTCGTTCAGGATTAACTAGGGAAAACCCGATACGGGATTACCCAAGAGATCTCTACGCGCGACCAGCAGCCAGTGACTGTCTGGATTAAGGTACATCATCACACTCATTCACACTACGCTGTTAGCTTCGTTAGTTAGATAGTTAGTTACAATTTCTTTTGATCATGGAGAACATCACTTATGTTGTTGGCTGCCCTGTGGGACTTACGCATGCCTAGAATTATCTAGGTAGTATTCACGTTCGAGTCAAGGCTCTAGAGACCGACAATGTCGTGTCTCGTTCCTAAGTGTTTTACTTAGGATATAACTACATACTTATAATGCTTAGTGTATTATGTCAGAGAACGGTGTCCACTAACACATAATTCGTGTATGTAGTTTTATATAAGTCGATCTATAGTCGACGTAGTATTAGTCCCGGAGGACGTTCGCGCACAATTACATGGTGTGGGAAATTTAAACAATCAAGCATCACATATCACATTCACATCCACTTACATACATACATGCATCACACACATTATACAACACACATATCTGAGCCCGAGGAAGTCCTCAGGACATCTCAGATCAGACCTCTTTACGTACCGTTCACCAATGACCTAGGTTGCGCAGTAGACCACTAGCTCGTCGAGCGTCTTCGTCAGTGATACGGTCTAAATATCAAACATAACATAAGTCAATCCACATGACTTATTTAAGCTCGGTAACTCCGAACAGCACAAATAATCCCGACCTTCCTACCCCGGATTTTCAACCGTTGTTGTTAAGTTACAGTTATACGAGACTCGTTACTCATAGTACGTTCTAATTATCAACGTCCGGGTTTATTTAAATGAGTCGGTTAAAAGACGCTTTAGTAATAGCGTATTCAAATATCAGGATTTATTCCTTATACTTCTGAGTATACGAATATATACATATTCGCATTTTATACTTATGTATTGTTTTAACCGTTCCGGTTAAGTATACAAACATACATTCATATTATATAGTTACATGTGTGCATGCAACGTTATTTCGCACAACAATTAACGCTCATGCACTAACGTTATATGATAGTATTATTTAACCATTTGGTATTGTACCATAAATTACATATCACATTATTCATTTTAATAAACTATACTTTAATTTACACTGTATGACTTATAGTATATATATTTATACTAATGTCATAACACTTGTCATTTATTATCTTATGACATTAGCACCATATTGCATATACTTATATTATATGCTCACGGTTTCATATATATATATATATTGTTTTTATTTGATTTAGTCACGTAATATATAGTTGCACGAAAGCATGCACCAATGTTTATATGGCATTTTTAGTTAGCCATTTATTATAATACATTGTAATATAATATTCAAGACTTGTAACAAGTTATATTTAATTTGCAACTAACTAACTTGTACTTTACAAACTTAGTAATGTCATAACATTCACTCTTTATATTATATAGTTTCCAACTACATCATATGCTCAGTATTTATATTTATTCACATATATATACACTTATATTTGTATTTCATGATTCATCCTCTTATATTATATGTCACATTTTCATCATCATCTTAATGTAAGATGATTATTTGATTTGTTGCATTATATTATGCAATTTATATTAAGAACTTTATCTTAATATTTTGTAACATTTCATGGCATATATTTATAATTCCTAAGGTTTATTTTATACCAACCTTAGTTTATAAATTCCATTTTCTCATTAAGTATTATAACCCATAGTTTTAATAAAAAAAAAACTATATTATTGCCGAAAGGCATATACATCAAAATTCTTATTTTCATCAACTCCTAATATTTTTCCATTATTACAATATTGTCACATATTTAATATAATGTTATATATATCATATGTTATAACATTTTTAACTTTATAATAGATATAACTTATAGTTTACAAACTATATTCATGTAACAACATTTATCATTAACCATTATATGGTTCCCAACCATATTATATACACATTTCCTACGTATTCTAGTCACTCCTTTATGTATATATAAATATACCTGAGTTATAAAACCCTTTTACTAAATGTTACATTTCATTATTTTATGTAAGATGATTATTCTTACTAGTTTGTATTATATTATACAACTTATACTAAGATTCTTATCTTAATATCATGTAACATTTATATAGTAGCATAATAACCTTCTAAAGTTCATTCATTACACTCATTAGTTTATAAATTCATTTATTCATCATTATCACAATTATTTCATGTGACATTCTTACTTGAACTTTATTTCATTTAATTCACATTAATACCACAATAATCCATGTAACACTTACAACTACATAACATACTAATTCTCTTTGTTTATATATCTCATATATAATATAGTATATATATGTTCTCGTATATATGTTATCGAGATTTTATGTAGACACATTTATATCCAATTAAATACCAATTGTACATATAGAAGTATATATATACATCTTCTTAATTCAAATGCTTGTGAAGGTTAAAATTCAACTCCTTCATCGTACTTATAATACTTAAGTTTTATTAATTGCTAATATCCTTAATGGCGTTATATTATTTAGCCAAGCATTTCCAACCTTATAATTCAAATCCAATTATACAATATTGTATAATTTAATTTCTCTTATTAGTATAAGGTTCTAATCCTCCAATCATATTTACGTATACATATTAGTACCCATATATAGTCGCATAAATTATAGTGTTAGCCCATTACATATATGTATATATTAAACTTAATACTTACACATTGATACTAATTTTATAGAACAATTCATTAGTTATCTTAACCCATCATTTAATCAACTTGCCAAAAGTCGGTAGCCTTATCAAATCCAAAGCTAACCCATCATATATACAACACTATAATTTTCATATAATTAATAACAATCTCATCACTTATAAATTAATACTAATTTTATAAGATGATTTCTTATTAAAATCTTATAACCTCTTTCACCACTTAATATAAATTACTAGCACAAATCCCTTAACCATTATAACCTATAACATAAAATATTACACTTTATCATCTTTATTTATAACTCACCAAACTAATACCTAATTACTTAATACTGGCCCAATTCAATATTCGGACTTCTATTAATTCTAGCTTGGCTTAGGCCTATCGCATAATTTGATCGTCTTCTAAACTTTATTTACTATCTCCAGATTAGATCTATTTTTAAAAAAAATTAGAATTTGAGCCCACTCATTACACTTTTGTTCTTTTTTTTTATCAGTTTCAGCCCAATTGGTTTGTTAAACGACCAATCTTGACTACCCCTAATCTTGACCCATTACGAAATCCCCAAATCTTTCTAAATTACACTCTAGCCCCATGTTTTTCTGAATTACCTCTTCGCCCATTATTTCCTCATATTTCCAATCTCACCCCTTAACTTCCTCATATTTACAATTTTGCCCACAAAATCATACGATTTACAATTTGACCAATTTCCATCGTTAATTCTGAAAAGCCCCATTTGGTTTCTTTCTAAACCCTAAATTCTAATTCGAACACCCCAATTCGAATTCAATTCCTGAAAACCCTCAATTCTATACCGAACCTCATACTTCTACATTCGTAACCCAACTTCTCGATTGAAGAGCCCCAAGTCTATTTCAGTTTCAGAAACTCCAATCGATCTCCAAACTCAAATTTAGATGTCCAACTAACTTCCCAAAACAACCCTTAATTCAAATTGAACCGCATCTAGTTCGATCCAGATTATTCGCTCAACATACTCAAAACTAAATCCAGAATTTCACCGATAATTTCAATATCCCACACAAAATTTCCAGAAGACTAAACAACGTAACATACTCTGAATTTAATTTGGCAAATAAAAAAAACGAAGTTCCAACCTCTACAGAAGTCGGTCTCGAACCCCCGAAACTCTCGGTTTTGCTCCAACCAGGCACGACACACCATTGTTTTGCTTCAGCACCTCGGCTCGAATCAAGCTTGGCATCCCCACATTTACGCTTTCCAGATTCGAACTTGGCATTCAGATAGGTTCGAACGAGAGAACAACAATTAGAAAAGGTAGGGGTGAGAATAACTTCGAAAGTCTAGAAGGGAATCGCACAAGAAGACGCAGAGGGCAACACATTACCTCTGTTTTTGGTCTCCTTCAATCTGGTGCACGAACTTACTGCCGCACAAGCAAGGAGAGAATGTAGGGAGTAAGGTTGGTCCAAAATAGTTTTCGAATCTTGAAGAGAATGACAGAAACGCAGAACAATCTGCCTCTTACCTTCGATTTGGCGCGACACAAGAAGAGAATGAAAGGAGTCGCGCTCCTTGTTCGGCAGCGTCGACCAACAAAGAGAGAAGAACAGAGTAGCTTGCAAGGGAGAAGAGGCGCGTCGCACACGCTAGGTTAGGGTTGCAGATTCACGAGTGTGGAGGATGAAGATCAGCGCCGTTCGAGCAGGAAGAAGAAGAAGAGAGCGAGCGTGAGTTGTTCTCGCCAGTTAGGGTTGAATTACCGGGAGTGAATGAGTGTTTAGGGCTGGGTTAGATTAGAGTTAAGTTTTACCGTAAGAAGACATGGCTAGGCTGGGTTGAATGCTAGCGTGGATCTATGGGGACTGGGCTACCATATATATTTTTTTTTGTTTGGGTTGGTACATTACCGAGAACGAAGAGAATTGACTGGGCTGCTTATTACCGTGGCTAATACAGACTGGGCCGGCCCAGTCTTTGACTGGTCGGCCCACATATATTTTTTTTACAATGTTTCGTTTAATATGTCGTTATGAACTCGTTTCGTGTCCGTTTTCATGCCGTTGGCGATATGTTATCCCGATTAACGAGATGAATCATTTTATGATTCTAAATTTGTATTTTCAACTAATAATTATTATTGGTATTATAAATTATAATAATGAGTATTTAATTTCTAATTGGTTTGCGTTCCGCCATTTTAGGCGAAAACGTGACGTCTTTTGTTCCGACTGTTTAACCAATTTTTTTATGCCTATAAATTACCCAAATAACTGTAAAAGGTGTCTAAGACCTTGTTTTCACTTCTAATATTTGTGACACGTTTTTCGAGGTAAAACGATAATTTATTTTTGTTTATATTTTTTTTCCTAGACATCCTCGATGTCATTTTAGGTCTCGTTAATGTTTCCTAACGACCTTTTTAGGATATAATTAAATATTATATTATTCCCCTTTTTCTTATTTAAGGATATTTCATTCCTTAATCTCTCATTAATTACTTTTATTTAGTTAATTCATTATTAATTAAAGTAATTAATATTTGGGGTATTTCAATCTACCCCCCTTAAAAGGACTTCGTCCCGAAGTCGTCTTTTCTCAATTGGTGTATACAATATATATCTACCCATGATTCCCATAATGTACATCTATGTGATGTAACATTCACGCATAATGTGTTGTGCTCATATTGCACATAGCCCTCAAGTGTGGCGTTAATTCAAATATATGGATATAGGTGATCCATCAGCACCATCATCTCCTATCAGTTCTACTAACCCTGACAACCTCCCCGAGGTGTCCATCACATTCAACCTTCCACATTTCATTATTCCATATGATCCATTCAGTATCTAAACGATACTTTATGCGAAGGATTCACACGGAAACAAATATATAAATGTAACAAGTATCTTAAACAGATGCTACATCCATGAGTAATATACACATCATCATTACAGGTGTCTCATAGGATACATAAATACATACATTCACAAGTGTGCAATGCACATACAATCAACAACACATGCCCCGCGTATCAAGCAAACAGCCAACAACAGACAATAAGCAGCAATTTATTGTATGCCCCGCATATGACTTGTTAAACTTAGTGCACACACTGTGCACAACCAAGAGGCTCTACCCCCCTTAAAAAGGGTTACGCCCCCGTACCCCACAAGTATACAACAGCCGCTATCCAAAAAGCGCTGGATACTTGGCCCTCATGGAATTTCCCTCGTTTTTATCTTTTGGACTTCGGAGTGGAGTTTTCTCATATTGAGAGACGGGTCGATCATAGGTATTTGATTCTTAAAAGAGGTTATGAGAAGGGTGAGGCGCGTACATTTCCAGCCAAGGGTATGGAGTACTTGGTACGCTGTCTCAACCACGTTCTATTTGGGCTCACTCGCTCCGTATTGAGGTGTAGACCCACGAATATGAGGCTTAGTATGCCTCTTATTCATATCATTAGATGATTTAGTGGCAGCAGTTTATTGCTGACCTCGAGCCACTATGACAGTGTCATCCACAGTCTTGTTAATTTGAAACAGAGGTGTCTCAGTCGGTGCGGTAATGTTAGTTGTATCTGCGCACGACTGGATCGGAATCGTGTATCAATGTTGTAGATCAATAGCGCGGAATATAGTTTAAGATGTTACTATCTTCACTCCTGATATACTGTTGAGGTGACATATGATATTTGTTATTATTTGTATTTAGTGTCGTTTTGCACTAGTTTAGTAATTTCTCTGAGACATATCATTATGAATGCACAAGGACAATTCTTATGATCCTGTGTCTCCCGGTGTTTTGTTCCGGAGTAAGGTATTTAGTTAAAATATTTGTTATGTACTTCTCACTAATATATATTGTGCTTACCGTATGCCGGTTTTGCAACTTTCATTGTATGATTCATCCCGTTTGTTAGGGGAAACTCATTGTTATAATTACATTGTGTCCTGCACCGTTTAACATCCCGTGGGGGTATGTTCTTGGCAGTTGAGGTATTTTTCCTCTGGTATATTTTATGTCATTTGTATTTTCTTGTTGTTCACTAAGGATACAATTGTATGTTTATGAGTTCGTGTGTGAGTATAGTCTTGAACTCGGTACCTATTTTGTAGCACGTCCTTTGTCGGTTTAGGCTGTTATATAACCTGTCATCCATTTATTTCTTATCGTTGTTTTCTATGCAAGTTCTACTCGTCTGTATTTGGGAATGTATTCATTCTAACAGTTGCTTGTAGCGGTCGCTTCCGTGCGCACCATATTCCATTCAATTCGACAGTTATATATTTACTGTGGTATTTTACTTAAAGTTTAGGGCATCTGCTAGTGTACTAGCTTTGCCTTTATTGTATATTGGATGATTGTGTACTTGTGTTCAACTTCCTTTGGTTAAGAACGTACCACTGTCCTTAGTTTTGACATATGTGATTGTCATACCATTTAGCATTGTTGTACATATTTTTATATTTGGAGAGTAGCTCTCTCTTTACCCCGTTTACGGGTAATGATTATAATCATTAAATGGTTGTTTCTGAGTAATGCATGTTGTTGGTTTAAACGGCTATTGAGCCTTCTTGGGTATTATATTTTCATTCGCCCATTTATTGGGTCTTCTAACTTAATAAATTTACTATCAATTTTTCTCCACTGTCGGGAGGTTTTCCTTTTAGTGTTACAGTATTTATCCACTCCTTTGAGAAGTTATAGTTTGATCATTTTATATCCAAGGTTGTTGGTTGTACTTGCTTTGTTAATTAAACTGGGTTTATTCGTTAATTTATTCTAAGCGGTTATTCATACTGGTCTCGGTTTACATTTCTGACCTTCGTGTGGAGTTGACTACTCCCAGTGTTTCTTTCACCACATGTCTACGTGTGTGGGGTACCGTACTGATACATTGCTACTTGCTCGACTAACCCGGGAATGAGTCTGTCGAGCCCACAAACTCCCATGGAGTGTTGTCGTCCCATAACTCGCTTATAGACTCGCAGTGTCCGTCACATGTTTGTGGAGTATTCTGGTGTCAATCTCCCTTCCTGTTAGAATTGGGGGTCTCCCGTGGGAATGTTTGGTTCCCTGGGTCCCCTGCCCAATGGTATGGTCTCATGCGTTTGGTTCTAGCGGTTGTTTGTTACAATCCATCGTAGTGATAAGTTGCATCGTCATAGTAGGAGATGGTTTTTTTTTCCTCCTCTTTGTTATTAAGTATATTGTTGATAAGGGTTCGTTAATTTCTTTAAAAGAATCTTGAGTTCTCGTATTTGCAAGTTCGTTGTTATTTGTTGTTTAGTAATTTCTTCATTAGGGTTACCCATATACTGGGTCATCTGTTGTTATTTGAGTTTCATGTGCGCGGTTCGGCGCTTGTTAGATAATTCATATGTTATTCACATAGCTTACAGTATGTACCGTAGCTCTCTTGACATTATTATATTTCCTGGTTCATGTTGTTTAACGTAGTACCGGACTCCGTGGCGATGATGTGTGCATCCTCCCTTTATGGAAGCCCTTTGGTAGTTTGCTTCTTGTTATCTGTCATATTAATTTAGACATCGTTTTCCTTGGTAACATAAACTTAAAGGTGGTTGGAGGCGGTGTCCCCGTTCTCTTGGGCTTACGCCCGTTTACTAGTACATTAAGTACTTACTTAAACTTACGTCATTTAGCGTTCGGTCTAGGTATTTCATACCATTGGTTACACTTGGGAATTTGTATTAGTGTTTAGGCGATTTGCCGTTGTCTATTTCACATATTCATCATTACCGACAGTCGTACTAGTAGTAGACGACATGTCTTTTATATAAACATATAATTATTGGTTTTTACATGGTGGAACGCCAATGGCGGTAGCCACTCTTTTACTTGGAACTTGTTCCATGATTAATATGATCGTGAAAATAAACATAAGATTTAATCTCGACGTTTATTCATTCGTATCTGTTCGTAAGCGTACATGGCACTCCTTGGTAAAGGTAGTGCCCACGGGTGGTAGTTATTCATGCGTTCAATATAGATTCGCGTTTATTGTTGCGACTGATACTGGTAGTAACCGTATTATGGTATAACTGTTCTTTTCAATCTTTGGTCCAACTGTGGACTGATATGTTCCACAACTTTTGATGTTCGTCACAAGCTGGCGTCAGCCGTTGCGGCTAATATTGGTATTGTTCGTTAAGTGTTCGTATTTTCGTCACAATTTTCTATACATATCATACGGGAGTGAGTTGTTACTCACCGGTAATTTCATCTAATACTGTATGGTTGAATTATTGCTAGCAGTTTTAGCTAGAATTTTGCAATTTTCGTTTTAATTTTTTTACTGTATGATTCATTATATACAAGTGTGAGATGCTGGTCACAAGCATTCTTATTTAATGTCTTATATTAAATTTTCGTTAGTTGTTTGTAACTAGTACTGTAGTTTGGTTTATCCTGACTGTAATTACTTGTGGTAACTAGTGAAGAGTCTCAGGAGTCATCCGACTCTGGTGTGATCAGCACCAGTGTTGAACTATCCTTCTACCCCAATTTGCGTTCAGCTTCCCTTGACCTGTACCGGATCAAGTTCCACCTCCCACGTCCATATTACGCCATTAAATAATTTACAACTGTGTCATAGCACTTGGTTCGTAAGCCGTTATTATTGATTCATCACTGTTAAATGAAGGTAGTTTGTTATGGGCTGATGTATGCCTCTTTTTCGTGATGATTAGTCGGACTCATCGGTCCTTCCGAGGTTATAAGCCTCATATTTTAGCGGTTTCGTAGCTTTAAAGTGATACATTGTGGTTAAGTCATTGTATTCGAGTCGTACGAATGTTTGGCGGTTGCTGGTAGCCAGGGTGTTGTACCACTGGTCTACACATTTTATAGCATCCGTTTGTAGCGATAATAGTGATTGTAACTACGGTGGTAGTTGTTTGCAGCACTTGCAGTAGCAAGTGCGCGAGGTAGACGTAGATTGAAATTATTAGCGAATGTCTAGCTTAGCGCTTGCCTTAGCAAGTGCGCCAGGCAAGTTGAATTGTCGGTTTCAGACTTGTCCGTCTTACTACCGCTTTGGTTGTTCAAGTACGATTAGAACGATTGTTCCAAAAAGGCGGTATTTGTATTGGAAAATTTTCCTTTCCATTTCGTCATTAGAATGTCTAATTTTCACCTCACATTGGATTCACGGTAGCATAAACGCTTGGAATTTTTGTTTCTCCATAGGTGTCGCTACGACAAGATTCTAGTGTTACCGTAATGTGTGTATACAAGATTAGGTCTGGGATTTGAATATGACAGGACGAGTGAACATTTACAAAATTCTCCACGCTCACAATATAGTTTCAGTTTACAGTTTGGTATTACAATTCATTTGTATGGAAGTTAGAGATCCCCATTACTGGCGACGGTCTCGCGGAGCTTAGGATGCTCCCGATCCGCTTGCCCAGGTGTCTTGGGTGATCCTATCCACGTCGTTTATCGTAGCGATGGCGCTCGCCCCCGGCGGTGCCTGTCTCTAACGCTTGGTCATTTTTCATTTTAAAAGAAGGCAGGGTATTGGATTTTTATTAATGTTACAGGAGCAGGAATTTATTCATTCTGTGCAAAAACGTTTAGACGGTTTGTTGGGCTTGGTAGTACTCTTCCCTATATTCAGGGATTGTATTCCTCTATTGCATTATACTCATTGGGTTGTGGCGGGAGGGGTACTGTCGGCGGTAGTCCATACTGGACTTCCACATGAAAGTGGACTGTCGCCAATGTACTCACGACGTTTGTATGTCTCCTCCTGACTGAGCTCTCAGCTGGTCTGTAACTGGGATAATATTCCCGGGCCTTTATGCCCTTGGCCAGCTTCTTGGCTCACACCACCACTAGACTTCGGTATCACCGTTCGTCTTCTCATTACTCGATAACTCATCACAGTATAATCAACTCGTTTGTGCGCCTCAAGGGCTAACTCTTGTAAGCCAAGGGCTTTGCTAACACATAAATTTACTTAAACGAAGACTTTTCGTACCTCACAATCGTTTCCCGTATTCCCAAATCCTAGGCTCACTGTCTTAAATCCTATTATCTCGTCATCAGAGCGGTACTCCGCTCTGATACCACTTTTGTAACACCCCACTCGAAAACACGTAATAATCACTCACGTAGCATTTAATTAATAACGTCTCGCAACGGAAGTCTCACATTACTAAAACACTCTTGGGTGTCACATGCCATTACTCGCCCATACGAGTAAAGAAGCAGAAATAAATAAACTGAGAAATAGCACTGTTATTACAAATACAACCGCAGTGATAACGAGATACTAACCTATACATCATGCTAACCAAGAGTAAATTTAACGACTAGTGAGCATCTAGGTATTCCCGACTATATGTATCGTTATTAATACATTAACTAGCATCCATCCTATTCGTTACAAGTCTCGTACCGTAATTAACTAACTACCCGGGTCCCGCTCTTCGGCTTCGTCGTATCCACCTGCACGTAATGCCATAAGGCTCAGCGATAAACGCTGAGTGAGTACGCCAGGCCTGGACCCTATTGGTCACTTAATAGTCATGGTCGCCATTATTAAGTTCATTACATGCTTTACCGGTGTACAGGTATTTAAAGCAGTAAACACATAGATGGCGGTAATTTAAACAAGTAATACAGTCACTACATTTCACACAATCACACACAACAACACACAACACAATAGTAATAACATTAACACGTGCAGTTGTTAGTAACTGGCAGGTTGTTTAGTTAATCACACGACCCCCCGGGTCCTCATTACATCACATCACATACGTCAGTGGGTGTCAAGTTAAGACAACCCGAAAAATCTCACTTGGACAGTAGTCCCACGTACACACAAGGTGCTCACTGCCCTGATCATCCGAAGACTCTGGGACTTATTCACTTTGCCTTTGTAAAGGCGTCCATTTAGGTGGCCAAGGGCCTGGTGCCAACGGTAGCACACTCCGCCTGACGATGTATCTAGGTTCGTTCAGGATTAACTAGGGAAAACCCGATACGGGATTACCCAAGAGATCTCTACGCGCGACCAGCAGCCAGTGACTGTCTGGATTAAGGTACAATCATCACACTCATTCACACTACGCTGTTAGCTTCGTTAGTTAGATAGTAGTTACAATTCTTTTGATCATGGAGAACATCACTTATGTTGTTGGCTGCCATGTGGGACTTACGCATGCCTAGAATATTCTAGGTAGTATTCACGTTCGAGTCAAGGCTCTAGAGACCGACAATGTCGTGTCTCGTTCCTAAGTGTTTTACTTAGGATATAACTACATACTTATATATGCTTATGTATTATTGTCAGAGAACGGTGTCCACTAACACATAATCGTGTATGTAGTTTTATATAAGTCGATCTATAGTCGACGTAGTATTAGTCCCGGAGGACGTTCGCGCACAATTACATGGTGTGGGAAATTTAAACAATCAAGCATCACATATCACATTCACATCCACTTACATACATACATGCATCACACACATTATACAACACAACATATCTGAGCCGAGGAAGTCCTCAGGACATCTCAGATCAGACCTCTTTACGTACCGTTCACCAATGACCTAGGTTGCGCAGTAGACCACTAGCTCGTCGAGCGTCTTCGTCAGTGATACGGTCTAAATATCAAACATAACATAAGTCAATCCACATGACTTATTTAAGCTCGGTAACTCCGAACAGCACAAATAATCCCGACCTTCCTACCCCGGATTTTCAACCGTTGTTGTTAAGTTACAGTTATACGAGACTCGTTACTCATAGTACGTTCTAATTATCAACGTCCGGGTTTATTTAAATGAGTCGTTAAAAGACGCTTTAGTAATAGCGTATTCAAATATCAGGATTTATTCCTTATACTTCTGAGTATACGAATATATACATATTCGCATTTTATACTTATGTATTGTTTTAACCGTTCCGGTTAAGTATACAAACATACATTCATATTATATAGTTACATGTGTGCATGCAACGTTATTTGCACAACAATTAACGCTCATGCACTAACGTTATATATAGTTATTTAACCATTTGGTATTGTACCATAAATTACATATCACATTATTCATTTTAATAAACTATACTTTAATTTACACTGTATGACTTATAGTATATATATTTATACTAATGTCATAACACTTGTCATTTATTATCTTATGACATTAGCACCATATTGCATATACTTATATTATATGCTCACGGTTTCATATATATATATATTGTTTTTATTTGATTTAGTCACGTAATATATGTTGCACGAAAGCATGCACCAATGTTTATATGGCATTTTTAGTTAGCCTTTATTATATACATTGTAATAATATTCAAGACTTGTAACAAGTTATATTTAATTTGCAACTAACTAACTTGTACTTTACAAACTTAGTAATGTCATAACATTCACTCTTATATTATATAGTTTCCAACTACATCATATGCTCAGTATTTATATTTATTCACATATATAACACTTATATTTGTATTTCATGATTCATCCTCTTATATTATATGTCACATTTTCATCATCATCTTAATGTAAGATGATTATTTGATTTGCATTATATTATGCAATTTATATTAAGAACTTTATCTTAATATTTTGTAACATTTCATGGCATATATTTATAATTCCTAAGGTTTATTTATACCAACCTTAGTTTATAAATTCCATTTTCTCATTAAGTATTATAACCCATAGTTTTAATAAAAAAAAACTATATTATTGCCGAAAGGCATACATCAAAATTCTTATTTTCATCAACTCCTAAATTTTTCCATTATTACAATATTGTCACATATTTAATATAATGTTATATATCTCATATGTTATAACATTTTTAACTTTATAATAGATATAACTTATAGTTTACAAACTATATTCATGTAACAACATTTATCATTAACCATTATATGGTTCCCAACCATATTATATACACATTTCCTACGTATTCTAGTCACTCCTTTATGTATATATAAATATACCTGAGTTATAAAACCCTTTTACTAAATGTTACATTTCATTATTTTATGTAAGATGATTATTCTTACTAGTTTGTATTATATTATACAACTTATACTAAGATTCTTATCTTAATATCATGTAACATTTATATAGTAGCATAATAACCTTCTAAAGTTCATTCATTACACTCATTAGTTTATAAATTCATTTATTCATCATTATCACAATTATTTCATGTGAACATTCTTACTTGAACTTTATTTCATTTAATTCACATTAATACCACAATAATCCATGTAACACTTACAACATACATAACATACTAATTCTCTTTGTTTATATATCTCATATATAATATATGTATATATATATATGTTCTCGTATATATGTTATCGAGATTTTATGTAGACACATTTATATCCAATTTAAATACCAATTGTACATATAGAAGTATATATATACATCTTCTTAATTCAAATGCTTGTGAAGGTTAAAATTCAACTCCTTCATCGTACTTATAATACTTAAGTTTTATTAATTGCTAATATCCTTAATGGCGTTATATTATTTAGCCAAGCAATTTCCAACCTTATAATTCAAATCCAATTATACAATATTGTATAATTTAATTTCTCTTATTTAGTATAAGGTTCTAATCCTCCAATCATATTTACGTATACATATTAGTACCCATATATATAGTCGCATAAA
The DNA here is from genome assembly GCA_023374045.1 of Limonium bicolor. NCBI lineage: Eukaryota > Viridiplantae > Streptophyta > Magnoliopsida > Caryophyllales > Plumbaginaceae > Limonium > Limonium bicolor. The sequence continues at coordinate 108,281,237 of CM041783.1, read as the reverse complement.
TTATAGTGTTAGCCCATTACATATATGTATATATTAAACTTAATACTTACACATTGATACTAATTTTATAGAACAATTCATTAGTTATCTTAACCCATCATTTAATCAACTTGCCAAAAGTCGGTAGCCTTATCAAATCCAAAGCTAACCCATCATATACAACACTATAATTTTCATATAATTAATAACAATCTCATCACTTATAAATTAATACTAATTTTATAAGATGATTTCTTATTAAAATCTTATAACCTCTTTCACCACTTAATATAAATTACTAGCACAAATCCCTTAACCATTATAACCTATAACATAAAACATATTACACTTTATCATCTTTTTATAACTCACCAAACTAATACCTAATTACTTAATACTGGCCCAATTCAATATTCGGACTTCTATTAATTCTAGCTTGGCTTAGGCCTATCGCATAATTTGATCGTCTTCTAAACTTTATTTACTATCTCCAGATTAGATCTATTTTTTAAAAAAAATTAGAATTTGAGCCCACTCATTACACTTTTGTTCTTTTTTTTTTATCAGTTTCAGCCCAATTGGTTTGTTAAACGACCAATCTTGACTACCCCTAATCTTGACCCATTACGAAATCCCCAAATCTTTCTAAATTACACTCTAGCCCCATGTTTTTCTGAATTACCTCTTCGCCCATTATTTCCTCATATTTCCAATCTCACCCCTTAACTTCCTCATATTTACAATTTTGCCCACAAAATCATACGATTTACAATTTGACCAATTTCCATCGTTAATTCTGAAAAGCCCCATTTGGTTTCTTTCTAAACCCTAAATTCTAATTCGAACACCCCAATTCGAATTCAATTCCTGAAAACCCTCAATTCTATACCGAACCTCATACTTCTACATTCGTAACCCTAACTTCTCGATTGAAGAGCCCCAAGTCTATTTCAGTTTCAGAAACTCCAATCGATCTCCAAACTCAAATTTAGATGTCCAACTAACTTCCCAAAACAACCCTTAATTCAAATTGAACCGCATCTAGTTCGATCCAGATTATTCGCTCAACATACTCAAAACTAAATCCAGAATTTCACCGATAATTTCAATATCCCACACAAAATTTCCAGAAGACTAAACAACGTAACATACTCTGAATTTAATTTGGCAAATAAAAAAAACGAAGTTCCAACCTCTACAGAAGTCGGTCTCGAACCCCCGAAACTCTCGGTTTTGCTCCAACCAGGCACGACACACCATTGTTTTGCTTCAGCACCTCGGCTCGAATCAAGCTTGGGCATCCCCACATTTACGCTTTCCAGATTCGAACTTGGCATTCAGATAGGTTCGAACGAGAGAACAGAATTAAGAAAAGGTAGGGGTGAGAATAACTTCGAAAGTCTAGAAGGGAATCGCACAAGAAGACGCAGAGGGCAACAAAACATTACCTCTGTTTTTGGTCTCCTTCAATCTGGTGCACGAACTTACTGCCGCACAAGCAAGGAGAGAATGTAGGGAGTAAGGTTGGGTCCAAAATAGTTTTCGAATCTTGAAGAGAATGACAGAAACGCAGAACAATCTGCCTCTTACCTTCGATTTGGCGCGACACAAGAAGAGAATGAAAGGAGTCGCGCTCCTTGTTCGGCAGCGTCGACCAACAAAGAGAGAAGACAGAGTAGCTTGCAAGGGAGAAGAGGCGCGTCGCACACGCTAGGTTAGGGTTGCAGATTCACGAGTGTGGAGGATGAAGATCAGCGCCGTTCGAGCAGGAAGAAGAAGAAGAGCGAGCGTGAGTTGTTCTCGCCAGTTAGGGTTGAATTACCGGGAGTGAATGAGTGTTTAGGGCTGGGTTAGATTAGAGTTAAGTTTTACCGTAAGAAGACATGGCTAGGCTGGGTTGAATGCTAGCGTGGATCTATGGGGACTGGGCTACCATATATATTTTTTTTTGTTTGGGTTGGTACATTACCGAGAACGAAGAGAATTGACTGGGCTGCTTATTACCGTGGCTAATACAGACTGGGCCGGCCCAGTCTTTTGACTGGTCGGCCCACATATATTTTTTTTTACAATGTTTCGTTTAATATGTCGTTATGAACTCGTTTCGTGTCCGTTTTTCATGCCGTTGGCGATATGTTATCCCGATTAACGAGATGAATCATTTTATGATTCTAAATTTGTATTTTCAACTAATAATTATTATTGGTATTTATAAATTATAATAATGAGTATTTAATTTCTAATTGGTTTGCGTTCCGCCATTTTAGGCGAAAACGTGACGTCTTTTGTTCCGACTGTTTAACCAATTTTTTTATGCCTATAACATTACCCAAATAACTGTAAAAGGTGTCTAAGACCTTGTTTTCACTTCTAAATATTTGTGACACGTTTTTCGAGGTAAAACGATAACTTTTATTTTTGTTTATATTTCTTTTTTGCTAGACATCCTCGATGTCATTTTAGGTCTCGTTAATGTTTCCTAACGACCTTTTTAGGATATAATTAAATATTATATTATTCCCCTTTTTCTTATTTAAGGATATTTCATTCCTTAATCTCTCATTAATTACTTTTATTTAGTTAATTCATTATTAATTAAAGTAATTAATATTTGGGGTATTTCACCTACATAATAAAGCCTCGGGATCTAATCTATATCCCCTGACTCGGTGCCAGAGAATAGAGGAAAACATGTGTAACGAAACCAAGCAAATAAGAAAATTCACAAATGTGATCATTTAAGTAACAAGGAATGAATAGCACCTATATTATAAATTCTCGGGATCTAACCTACATTCCCCGGACTCGGTGCAAGAGAACAAAGGAAACATATGTAATGAGAACAAGATAACAATACGCAATCTCTTGAATGATCCCATAGCGAGGATTGACGGTATAATGTACCTACGCACACGTCCTATAATTACCTGACTATTGTTGCTACACTAGCAGCTTATTGTGCTGGACTGCGTGTTTGACATTGTTATGCTACTGGCAAGTCGTGCTTGGTTGCTTATTGATATTGTTGTGCTACTTGCAAGATGTGCTTGGTTGCTTGCTGATATTGCTATGCTACCGATGAGTGAGTATGATATCATGATGTACTGATGTGTGCTTTATTGCTTTATCATAGCATGTAAAATGGACTTAATAATATTCGACCAATTAGTCGTGTGGCCCGGTAACATGCGGGCTTCACACGTTCATACTCGGCATAGTTTTGCTGAGTCCTTTATTTTTACAGGTATGGGCCTGGACGATGCCGGAGAGTAGGCAAGTGACTACCATGGGGGTAGTCCTTCTGGGTAAGACGCTTGAGTAGCATGTTAACGAATGAGTTGTGTTGTTTAAGTTATCATCTATACTATAGACGCTCGGTACTTGGTTCGTAATTCCTGTTCGTACTTGGATTTGATTAAGGTTTAAATTCCAGTCATTCAGACCGTAACTTGGAGTTGGTATTGTGGTCTGTCAACCACGTGGGTGGTTGGCGTCTGTAGCACCCGAATAGAGTACGAAACCGCTGCGTAGACTCCTCCTGCTAACTTAGGCGCGTTGTTTAATTGTTGATCGTTATTCGGGGGTGTTACAGAATGTGGTATCAGAGCGTAGTTGCACTCTGATGACTGGAACAGAGAAGTACCGAGAATAGGAAAACCTAAATTTGGGAAACGGGGTTAAGGGTTAGTAATGTGAGGCACGACTTTACTGATCTAAACCGCTTGCAAGGGCAATAATAACTTGCAGTAAGTTCTTGTGATTGCCTCATCGATGTTTCGGCTTAGTGTAGGGTACGGGGGCGTACCCCTCTTTTAAGGGGGGTAAGCGCGTTTCGTTTTCGATGTGTGTTGACTTATTATGATGTATTCCTACAACCACTCGTGGTTGGTTGATAGGTTCGTGTGTTCGGATTGTGTGCAAAAATGTTATGTACGCTATGTATGAATGAATGTCGTGTGCCTTGGTTTGCACCTTAGCATGTTATACACATTGCTAGCTTCTTGGTCTACTATGAGAACTTGTGTGAAGCCACTGATGTGGCACGGTGCTTAGAAGCACCGAGCATTATAATTATGGACTTAATCTTTTGGGTATCGATAATGAATGCGGGACTGGATCCCTAAGATTACCAGGAGTGGAAAATATAAGTTAAGGAAGTAAGACTTCGGGACGAAGTCTCTTTTAAGGGGGGTAAGTTGAAATACCCCTGGACATTAAACGCATAAAATCATAATGTGTTTTATAATATGGACATAACATAACGTACGAACCATTTAAGCTAGTACATATATATGTACGAACACGAAATATATGTACGTAACGTTACAATACCGTAACGCTGTAATAAAAACAATAACGCTGCATAATTGCGTTGCAAAATATATAGAATCACTTGTTATAATATATAGTCGTACACATATAAATAATAATGTATGGCCTATACAAAAATAAAGAGAAAGAAAAGCAAAAAAAGGGTAACAAAGACACTTCCGCTGAGTTTCGAACCCGAGACCTCCTGTACTTTCCCTGAACGTTTAACCAGTTGAGCTAAGCTCGATTTCAGTAACTAGAAACCGCAAATTCAAACTAGTATCAAATTAACGACGGTAACTAAAAGAAAACAAAAGAGAAGCAGACACGCACTCTCTATAGCATCGATTTCTCCTTCTTCCTCGATCAAGAACCAGACCGAACAAAAAAAAAAACAACAAAAGCTAGAGAATCCAAACTCTCAGGCGACAGGAGGGTAGTTTATTCAAATGCCCATAACTTTCCTTGTAACTTGGGATCGCCTTGCTCCTTCCTGAGAGTCTCGCCTTGCAATCTCAGCCCCTGTAACGCACTAGAATCAAAGAATTCTTTTTTTCTCAACAGAGCCAAGCTCGCTGTATCAAATTCTGAGGTTGAAACAGACAGGGAATTATGCTTGAATTTGAAGTGGGAGACCAACCACTGTCATGCGCATCCTGTCTGCTTCCGTGTCCAACTCTAAGGCACCTTTTAGTTTCAGTAACTAGTTAAGCATACTGCTGTTTCCTTTCTCCATGCCTCAGAGTTAGTGTTTTGCAAACTCCTACGCAACTGCCTTGTAGACTGAGATTCACCATCCATCAACCAGCCCATATACAAAACACCCCCCTTCCACTTTCCTTGGTTACACCAGTTCTGCATGAGCAGGAACTCGAGGTAACTCTCTGGTTTTCTTCCACACGCAAGGTAATGTTGCTAACCTGCACTGTCCTTCTGTTTTCTCTCGACTCCTCTTGTTTCTGATCGAGAAGAATAACTCCACTTCTCTCATGTAGTAGTAGTCCCTTGGTAACCAGTGGCATTTTCCTCCAAAATATAGAGTGCTGATATAGAGCCAGTCTCCTGGTGTGAACTTCAATCTCAGGTAAATTTCAATCTGTTTTGTCTTGTTGTTTCAGTCAAAGGGGAAACTGACACGTTGTTCCTGCATTCCCTCTTGTAAATCAGTGAACTCCAAAACTCTGAGTCCCTTTTCTGTTTGGTCGAGTTGGAGCACAAGCTCTTGAAAACCTGAAGCCATAAACTCCAGAACCTACGAGGTGCAAAGACTGCAACCAGTCCCCTTCTCTTCTCTGTCTTGGTCATTTCAGTCAGGATTTCTTTTTCTATGATCCTGTCAAAACTAACTCCTAGGACTTCTCTCCAGTATTGTCGAGTGATCAAGTTGCTGAGAATCTCACATCGTGCCAAGCAGCATCAGGGGAAAGTAGCTAAAACAAAGAGGTGAGCTGTCTATAAACTGAGCACACGATCAGAGAACAGAAACAACATTCCTAGAAAAACTGTTAACTATTTCAAAATCTGTAACATGTATATTCTGTGTATTAATCTTCAGAGGGGACGTAAGAACTACAGTTGCTTAGTAACTAATCTAAATACCTACTAACACCTCTACCTAAGTAGTAAACGGCCCTGTAGAGTCAAGGAAAACGGTTAGCATATTGAAATAAAAGAAAGAGATAGAAGAGTGTAAGTACTGGACCTCGGTCTCTAAAATTTCTTAGCTTCAGTATAGGGGTGCATCTGTGGATTAGTAGCGCTGTTTTGGATTAGACTGAGTTCTAAATCTTGGATAGAATTCCTGGCTACGTGAGTAATTAGGATGGGAGAAGCTGGAAATCAATTTAGTGGGCAAACAGAATAACAGAAACTCAGTACATGTTTTTAGTTGCATTTCTTTCAGTCTCAGAATAACATAAGTTCCAGTGGAACGGTTAGTGTGCTCTAGATTACTTCAGAGTTTGAAAGCCTTGTTAAAACAGTTAAATACGCAGTCAAATAACTGGAAGGGGAGGTAGTGAAAACCCAGATTAAAGAACAAGAAGACAAAAAAAAACTGAAGAGGAAAGAAACTTAAGGCTCAAATATCCAACTCTTGGGTTCTGTATATTAACCTTTCAGAAGTTATGTAAAGATTGTAATGGCTTGATAATGAATCCAACATAGAGCTAATACACTTAATGGGGTCTGTACACACTTGGGACAAAGCTAAGAATCAGTTTAATGCTTTAAAACAGAAGTAGGAAGGTATGGTTTCACACATGGCTGTTATAGATTTCTGAAGAAAAAAAAACAAAGAGAATCGTGTTCTGTAAAACCCATTTCCAGGGGTACTGTCAAGACTGTTTAAGCTTTGTTTTGGGTTTAAAACATACCCAGCACACCTACCTAAGTAAGCCTAGAAAAGAAAAACAGAAAGTAACTTCAAGGGAGGAAAACAGTGAGGAAAGAAATGGAGCAGTTCATTTCTTTTCGGTTAGTTTCAGTTTCTGAGATTTCTTGGGGTTTTGTTTTGGGGCTAAAACACTGATTAGGACACCAGGTAATCGGGTAAACAATTCAGGAAAGAAATAAAAAATTAGAGGAGTGAACTAGAAAAAAAAAATGATGGAAGTGAAGATATCAGATTTCTGCTGTCTTTTACCGTATATGAATTCCATCAGTGAGTTTAATAAGATTGCCTGGGTAGGTTTGGGTTTAAAAACGTAGCCAAACAAGTGAATACTTTGAGATGAGTTGAAAGACAGGTTGGCAGTAACAAGAGAAATGAAAAGAAAGGAAAAGCTGAAGAGAGTTTATCTGTTACATTTCAGTTTCACCTCATTAGCAGTTTCTGATTTCTGCTTCCTAGGTTGCAGTTTGTAGAAGTTCTGCAACTTCAGTTTACTGTCTGGGGTGGTCTTAAGAATGAAGAGGTAGTAACACACACAACTAAGTAGTTGAGCAAGTTGGGAGAAAGCAGAAAAGAAACTGAAAGGACAAAAAGGAAAGCAATAGCAGAAAAGATTTCATCAGTTTCAGTTTCCTGTAGGTTCTGTGGAACAGATATCTTTTTTCAGAAGCATGGCCCTTATTGTCTTGAGCCTGTCTAGAGACTTGAACCTATATTAAAACTCTTAACTAAAGGTTGAACTGATTGGGGAAATAGAAGTTAAGGTAAGGAACTAGAAGGAAAGGCAAAACAGAACCAAATGAGACCTCAGTTTTATCAGTTTTGAAGTAACTTCAGTTTCAGTTTTCACGTTTTGTGTAATGAAACTTCAGAGACTTTTAACAGTGATACCTTGGACCGGCTTTGGTTGGGGACTGGTCTAATACACCTAGCAATCTGGTGAGTAAGTTAGGGAAAACAATTGGAGTCAGATTAGTACATAAACAGAAAGGAAACAGAAGAAAATTATCAAGTCAGGTTCCAGTCCCGATTTCTGTACAGAGGATTTAAGTGAGTGTTGTTGGTGAAATTTTGAGCTTAATTAGAGATTAAACACTTGAATGGGTAGACAAGTTCTTGGGAATAAATTGAGAGACAGAGTAACAACTAAAAAAGAAAAGGGGGTAAAGTAAAGGAAACCTGTTTCGTGCTTCAGTCTTTCTGAAAATGTTGTTTCTGTGTAACCTGGTGCAGAGAGCTGTAAAGGGGTTACATGGTGAGTTCTAGGAACTTAAAGATCCTGCCAATTCATATAACTAAGGGCGAGAAACGTTTTAGGAAAAAGGAAAGTCCAGAATCAGGAACAAAGGAAAGAAATGAAAGTGAGGATTTCAGAATTTATGTTTCAGTTTTGGGTAGATACTGCCCCTGTATAACGATCACAACAGGTCCTTGTGGATTAAAATGATTCACCTATTTACCTAAGGGGGGAAAACACAATAGACAAGTTATATCTATGTTAGGTAAACTTGTTACATAACTAACACTTAAGGTGCTCTAAAACATAGCTAAGGAAAAAGTACTTAGTCAACGTGTCAAACAAAGATATGAATATCCTAGGAGTGAGATAAGCCTAGGATTTATGCATGTGAAGTTCTATGGCTTATTACAAACTAAGCATGTAACAACATACCTAGGGAGTAACATACGATATAAAGTGTCGTCACATAAAATAATAAACTGACACCTTGTTTGTAATTAACGCTAGGGCCGTAGCGAACTCCGACCGGGACTTCGAGTGTAAGACAACTCATGCTTTCAAAAAAGGTATGGACATGTGTGGTTCGTATGTTGCCGTGTTACAAGGCTTGTTTGCTTTGTGTGCCGTGTGCTTTGTGTGACAATGACTCTAAGACTAAAAGCATGAAAATTGGATTGCTTCTTGTGGCTTGCTTTTATGCGTATTATATATATATCCTTGTGGCATTTTACTTGCGCGCACACAGTAGTTTAGTCCCTTTCTCGTTTATGGAACTAGAGACGAACTACTACGAACTATGAAAACAAAGAAAACTCAATAAGGGGAACTCCTCTCTAATCCATTGAGGACTACCATGACACCCACTATGGTGTCTATCCATTAATCATAATGAAGAGCAAGTCTCCTTGGGTGAGACATGACGAACCACGTAGACAAAACAAAAGAACTATACAAAGAGACGAATCCTCTCTAACTTTAGAGGACCGCTAATGACGCCCACTATGGTGTCGAGATTATAATGATAATGAAACGAAAAGTATCAACTGTGAAACATGAGAATAACCCGGGAAGACAACAGCTCGGGCCGCGCGGTATGGATGATCGGGAGTTGTGTTATACCCAAAATTTCAACCCCCCCGGAAGAAAGTCTCTACTAATAGGCTAGTAGCAAGTTCCCAGTTCGATCGGCACGTTTCAGAGTACTAGGGACAGCTTAGTCATCTCCAGGGGCGTTTTCGTAATTTTTCAAGGCTCCTAAACCCCCTATAGGCTTTCTCTCTCCTCCAAATAAGGGTCAAATCAATTCAAAATGCTTTGAAATTTTAACCCATGATAAAGGATGACATTTGAAGCATAATGGCGTTGGAATTTTGATTTTTCGAATTTCCAATAATTTTCTAGCAATTTCTGATTGAATCTGACGGAAAATTGAATTTAAAAATATCCCAATATCCAAAAAATTCGATTCCACTTTAGAAAAATCAGAAATATCATCCTTTACCCATGTGTAAAATTTTATAATCAAATTCCTTTTGGTAACCCTTGAGCTAAAACGTCGGTAAATCTCGGTTTTTACCGGATTTTTCTATCTTTAAGGAAGCCTATATAAGGAACCTTATCCCGTGATCAAATCAGAACCTCAAGAACTCTAAGCAACCAGAAAACCTAGCCGTCTCATTCTCCTCACGTTTTTACACATCCAAGCACCAAAATCACATCAAAAATCTCTCGAAATCACCACCTAAACACACTTTTCAACTCCTAACACATCAACCATCATCAAACATCAACCAAACCACCTCCAAAACGTGAAGAACATCATCAACAATCAACAACCAGAAGCCCGGGTCGAACTCAATCCGGAACCGGCATCATCGGAGCCTCCGAAGAATCCCAACGTGAAGAATCATCTTGAATTCGAAGGTAAAACAGGTTACAATCCAACTTTTCTGATTCCCCACGACCTTATTAACTCTCTGTTAAATTTTGGGTTCAAACTAACCTTCGTACGCTTCTGTATTGTTGTTTATTCAAGCTTCTGTCCAATAACTTGTTTACCAAGTTTCGTGCATAATTCGAATTCAAATTGAGAACTTTCGATCACTAACGCATTGTACATCTTCCAGGCTACACACCCATAAAATTTGAGTCGAAAACACCTTCGGGAACAGCCTTAACGCCGCCGTCCGAGGGCGGTCCGCACCCACGGACGTCATGTCCGGGGTCCCGGACTCCTTGTCCGTAAGCCCGGATGCCCACGGACAGCGGCGAGATTTTTTAAATTTTAAAATTTAGGTTTTTTCTAATAATGTCCGGGCCCACGGACGGCCTGTCCGTGGCCTCGGACTTTACAACTTTCTGTTTTCTGTTTAATTCGACTTTTATTTTCATATAGGTTAACTAGGGTCCGTGGTCTCGGACATTAGGTCCGTGGCCACGGACGGAAACAAAATTTGACCTAATTCTGCCTCCGAAACCCTAGTTTAGGTAATTTTAATTTCCACTTTAATTTTCTGCCAAAAAATGCTAAAAAAACAAAAAACAGAAGCACCGCACATAGGTTAAAAAGCAACTTTGTAAAAAGCCGTAATTAAACCAAGTAGAGGAAAAATGACCTAGGAGGGGTAATGAAGTAATTGAACCCTAATTAAGTCGAATATCAAGCCCCCGAACCCGAACTCTCCTTTCCTAATTTGATCTAGGTTAAAATTAGGTGGCGACTCGTAATAGGTTCCAGTGAGCTAGCTTAGGTTTTAATAATTATTGTTATATGACATAGTTATTAATCTTAGGCTATAAGTGGACCTAAAACCCGATTAGATCCTAATCAACATAGGATAGGGGTTTAAAATCGAGGCTCACAAGTTGGTATCTGCATCAGATCCTTCGACCGTCTATGATGGAATATATTTTGGTGAAGCACATCCCGGAGTCCAGAGGTGACTTCCGCTTCCTTGACCCTGGGTGTCGGGAATGGGGAGAGTGACAAGTTGGTAAAGCACATCCCGGAGTCCAGAGGTGACTTCCGCTTCCTTGACCCTGGGTGTCGGGAATGGGGGAGTGACAAATTGGTGAAGCTTATCCTGGAGTCTAGAGGTGACTTCCGCTTCCTTGACCCTGGGTGTCGGGAATGGGGAACTAGCTATGGAGGAGACGTCCTCCAACGTGCGGTGATAAAAGAATTCACAAGTAACCCTTGAAGAAACAAGGAATGATTAGCACCTACATAATAAAGCCTCGGGATCTAATCTATATCCCCTGACTCGGTGCCAGAGAATAGAGGAAAACATGTGTAATGAAACCAAGCAAATAAGAAAATTCACAAATGTGATCATTTAAGTAACAAGGAATGAATAGCACCTATATTATAAATTCTCGGGATCTAACCTACATTCCCCGGACTCGGTGCAAGAGAACAAAGGAAAACATATGTAATGAGAACAAGATAACAATACGCAATCTCTTGAATGATCCCATAGCGAGGATTGACGGTATAATGTACCTACGCACACGTCCTATAATTACCTGACTATTGTTGCTACACTAGTAGCTTATTGTGCTGGACTGCGTGTTTGACATTGTTATGCTACTGGCAAGTCGTGCTTGGTTGCTTATTGATATTGTTGTGCTACTTGCAAGATGTGCTTGGTTGCTTGCTGATATTGCTATGCTACCGATGAGTGGATGATATCATGATGTACTGATGTGTGCTTTACTGCTTTATCATAGCATGTAAAATGGACTTAATAATATTCGACCAATTAGTCGTGTGGCCCGGTAACATGCGGGCTTCACACGTTCATACTCGGCATAGTTTTGCTGAGTCCTTTATTTTTACAGGTATGGGCCTGGACGATGCCGGAGAGTAGGCAAGTGACTACCATGGGGGTAGTCCTTCTGGGTAAGACGCTTGAGTAGCATGTTAACGAATGAGTTGTGTTGTTTAAGTTATCATCTATACTATAGACGCTCGGTACTTGGTTCGTAATTCCTGTTCGTACTTGGATTTGATTAAGTTTAAATTCCAGTCATTCAGACCGTAACTTGGAGTTGGTATTGTGGTCTGTCAACCACGTGGGTGGTTGGCGTCTGTAGCACCCGAATAGAGTATGAAACCGCTGCGTAGACTCCTCCTGCTAACTTAGGCGCGTTGTTTAATTGTTGATCGTTATTCGGGGGTGTTACAGAACTATCGAACCATGAAACGATAATGTAAACTTATGAACTCTCTAGAACGTGAGAGAAATGTACGACAGAAGTAAACTCCCGATAACGGTTAGAGAACCGAATTGATCTAATCCATAAATAGCTAATAGTGGAAGTTATAAGTAACCTCTATCTAGAGGATTGATAATTTATCAAAATATGAACCTTGAGTAAAGTAAAGTATGGTAAGGGATCACCAACCCCTTAGAAAGATAGTCAAACCCCAATGAGAGGATCCGACTAATATAAACAATGTCCCGAACATGAGTGTATTCATAAGTTGGGTAAAACCTTAAACCTGAGAATACTAGACATTGAGAAATTCCCTAAGCTAATAGATGTTATCGAGAGAGATACCTCTAGGCTAATCCATGAGATTGTGAAATGACTCCGAGAGAGGAGTTTTGGGAATTTGAGTAGTCCGGTAGAAAACCGGACATTTAAGAATTTGAGGAGCTAGTTGTGTAGCTCCATTGTTTTTGTAAGCCCGGTGGTGGGTCTTGTGTATGACCTTGCCCGGAGGTCGTGGGAAAAACTTAAAAGATGCCCTTGAGTAATAAGAAATTGGTTTGAGTATTTTATTTGAGAATTTGATGAGGTAGAGAATTAAGTATTGAGTTGAGACTTGAGAAAGTTGAGAGTTGAGTTGGTAACTTGAGTATTGAGCCTTGAGATTGAGTGTTGTAAAACTTGTTTAGGATTGTGAGAATAGACCCAAGACAGTGGGTAAGACAAGGAAGAATGGGTTAAGGCATAGTGAGGTAGAACCCTCAATCCTAAGTATAGGATACATTAAACTAACCTCTTGATGTGTGTGTTAGTGTTTGTATTCTATGTTGAACCTTGACTATGCTATTATACATATATAATGTATTGTTGCCTTGCATGCTGTTTGAATTAAAAAGAACCGCATGTTCTCGACCAAAGTAGACGGCGTACCCCTGTTAGCACGCGGGGTATGCGAATTTCATATGCAGCAATTTGTTGAGCCCCTAGGGGCACCGTTTTTATTTTACAGGAACACTGAAGCCGAATACCGTTCGAGTGTAGGATGGGTTGCCATGTGAGCATGGGTAGTAGTTTAGGAAGTTGTATTTGTTTGTAAGACCGACATGTGGTCAATAAGTTCGGGAATTGTAGTAGATACTCGGTATAGAATGTAATTAAAGTTGTATTGTATAATATGGGATTGAAGTTGTATTTGGTTGAGATTTGATTAAGTAATGGAAGGTATCGTTTGTATAGAGTACTCGGTATAATAATCCATCAGACCGATAATGTATTTGAGTTGTTGTATTGGATTGGCCTTGTTAGTCACGCGGGTGACTAACGACATGTATCACCCACCGGTTGTAGTTTGAATTCCGCTGCATTGTTGTTGGTAATTGAGATGGGTTAGGAGATAATTGTGTGATTACCGGTAGGGGTGTTATAGTTCGTGTGGATAATGACCTTACTTCCTAATAGATATGGACATAATTAATCCAAGGCAAACACCACAACAAGTAGCTCATTTTTAGTAGTGGTGTAATTCTTTTGGGCTTCAGATATAGTCTTACTTGCATAAGTGATAACCCTGTGAATTTTGTCATTCCTTTGACAAAGAACAGCTCCCACGACATAGTCACTAGCATCTGTCATGATCTCGAATGGCAAGGACCAGTCAGGAGCAACTACAATAGGAGCTCAGCAAAGCTTATCCTTACTAGTTTGAAAGGCTGTCATACAATCATCTGTGAATAGAAACTTGACATCCTTCTACAACAGATCTGCTGGGGGCTTAGAAATCTTAGAGAAGTCATGGATGAACCTCCTGTAGAACCCTGCATGTCCAAGAAATGACCTGTACATCCTTCAATGAAGTAGGAGGAGACAATTTTTCAATAACCTCAATCTTAGCCTTATCTACCTGAATCCCCTCCTTAGAAACTCTGTGACCCAGAACAATGCCCTCTTGTACCATGAAGTGGCACTTCTCCCAGTTCAGAACAAGGTTAGTCTCTTCACACCGGGCAAAGATCTGATCAAGCTGCTCAAGACAAATATCAAAGCTCTGGCCATAAACTGAAATGTCATCTCTGAATACGTCAATGCTCCGTTCAATGAAGTCGTTGAAGATGGCCATCATACACCTCTAGAACATTGCAGGAGCATTACAGAGACCAAAGGGCATCCTCCTATATGTGAACGTCCCATAAGGATAGGTGAGCGTCGTCTTCTCCTGATCCTCTAGAGCAATGAGGATCTGAAAATAACCGCTGTAGCCGTCAAGGAAGCAGTAGAATTTCTAACAAGCAAACCCCTCTAGCATGTAATAAATAAATGGAAGCGGAAAGTGGTCCTTCCTTGTGGCATTATTGAGACAACGGTAGTCAATGCACATCCTCCATCCAGTCGTTTGTCTCTGGGGAACAAGCTCGCCCTTCTCATTGGGAACTGCAATGATCCCTTCTTTCTTTGGAACGACCTGGACTGGAGATACACACTGACTGTCAGAAATTGGATGGACAATACCAGCATCAAGAAGCTTCAGCACTTCATCTTTGACTACCTCCTTCAAATTTGGATTTAATCTCCTCTGTGGATGCCTCACTACTTTAAATCAGTCCTCCATGTAGATTCTATGAGTGTAAAACCCTGGACTGATCCTCTTAATATCTGCAACTGACCACCCCATAGCACCCTTGTGTCTCTTGAGCACCTCTAGAAGCCTACTCTCCTACGAAAATGACAAAGATGAAGAGATAATAACAGGCAGGGTGCTACCCTCTGCCAAGAAAGCATATTTTAAGTTAGAAGGAAGAGATTTTAGTTCAAGGGAAGGGGGCTTCTCTACTGAAAGGAGGAGCCTCTTAATAGGCCCGTTAAGCTTCTTCATAAGAGGAGTGAAAGGGCGGAAGTAGGAACGGCCCTGATTGAGTTGTTGCATAGTAGAAGCCACTTCAAAATTATCCTTGTCATCCTCAATTGAATGAGTCAAACTGCTCTAAAACATCAGAGGACTCATGCAACAAATTATAAACATTAGTACCCTTGGGGACAGAATCAACCTCCAAGTCAGAAAAATCATCTACTAAATCAAGAGAGAAACAACATAAGACAAAGTAGTTTTCCTCATCATTTTATTTATGCCAAAGCTGAGTTCTTCATCATGGAATCTAAGGGCGATCTTTCCTTTATCAACATCAATAATAGTTTTAGTAGTATGAAGGAAAGGTCTACCCAAAATCAGAGGCACCTCAACGTCCTCATCTATATCAAGAATAACAAAATCAGTAGGGAAGAAAAACTTACCAAAACCAACAACAACATTTTCAACCATTCCTCGAGGTGTGATAAAAGACCTGTCAGCTAACTAGAGGTTAAAATGGATAGGCACAAGCTCACCAGCATGAAGCTTTTTGAACATGGAGTACGATATCAAATTAATGCTCGCTCCCAATTCACAGAGGCCATATCCACAGTCCATATCTCCAATGGCGCAAGGAATGATAGGCTGACCAGGATCACCACACTTTGGAGGTAATTTTTGCTTGATGGCTGTTGAGCATGTTTCTGTCAATTTCATGATGTCCCTTTCCTTTAACTTGCGCTTGTTGGAGATCAAGTCCTTCAGAAACTGATCGTAGTTGGGCATTTGCTTAATAGCATCGATCAGAGGAATGTTAATCGTAAGCTTAGAAAACACTCCTAAAAACTTCCCAAACTGCTCATCCAGCTCCTTCCCTTTCAGGCGATTAGGAAAAGGAAGTTCTTTTTGAACCATTTTTCCTTTTGACTTTTAACCAAAGTGATATTATAATAGGAAGAAGTAGGAGCCTGGGTCTCCTCATGATTTACTTCAAGAGGGGCTGGAGGCCCTGATGGTGCACCAATACTAGAAGAAGGAAGATTGGTCTCTGCATCAGTTTGACCCTCTGCCAAATTCTAACTAAGTTATCTTCCACTTCCGAGGGTAACACCTTGCACCTCCTCTAACTCAGAGTTGCCCTCAACAGCCACTGTATCATGAACAGTCACTACCTTATTTCTCTTTAGGATTTGGATCAGTCTGAGAAGGTAGTGAACCAGGAGTTCTCTGTAATAGGACTTGAGTCAACTGAGTCATGACATTCTCTAATCTCCTCTGGCCAGCTGTCAGATTCTGGTTGATAACCGTTTGTCGCTCATACTGACTTTGTTGTGTGGCCCCTAACTGGTTGATCATCTCTTGCAAGCTTGTAGTATTGGAAGTCTGAGTGGACTGCTGATATTGAGCTTGCTGATGGCGGGGTTGATTGTACTGAGGCCGAGAAAATTAGGAGGTCCTCCTGAGTCGACTGCTGAGGCTGCATCTGGTGAGAATTTAAAGTGTTATTAACATTTATATACCTCAAATTTAGGTGCTGATTCTGCACCCGAGGCTGCCTAGCGTAAGTCTGACCCACAACATTGGTGTTCTCCATCTGCATCATCTCTACAACATGAGAACAATCATTAAAGTCATGGGCCCCCTATACTGAGAACAAAAGAGGTCGGTGGAACCAGAAGACACTTGCTTCATTAATTGTACAGGTGTCTGTCCCAATGTGAGCTGCTCGAGCATTTTTTCTATGTTACCCATGGTAGTTTTCAACTGTGTCTGCTCAGCAGCTATCTGCTCTATCATAGGATCCGGAGCCCTTGAAGAACTAGCACCAACTGAAAAGACACGACCACCACTAGGGCTCCACTGTCTAAGATTCTCATAGTAAGACTCCAAAGCAGCCATAAATTCCTTTGCACTCTAACCCAATAGATTTCCTCCCAAAGCAGCTCTAGCTTCTCCCTTATTCTCATCTCTGAGACCATTGAAAAATCCTTGAGCCAATGATGTTTCATTTTGCCCATGGTGAGGACATTAGCGGAGCATCTCCTTAAACCGGTCCCAAGCTTTACAGATCGTCTCTGAACCCAACTGATTGAAAGACATGAGGCCCGCTATTAGTTGTTGTGTCCGAGAAATGGGGATGTACTTTTCATTGAAGCATTCAGGCATCTGTTCCCAAGTAGTGATGACACCAGGTGGTTGAGGGTGAAACCATTTTGAAGGTTCTCCTGACAAACTACTAGGAAACAGGCATAGACGGGCATACCCTCTAATCCTGACTGTAGGCCAATCTGATCCATATGGACTAAGAAATGGTGCATATGATCAAGCGCGTCAGCGCGATCTGCCCCAGAAAAACACCCTGTAGGGTGGTTTCGCACAGTTGAAGACTGGTGGGTAGGCTTGAGCTTCTACCACTCTGCCAATAATTCTGCAGTCAACTGTGGAAGAACCATAGGGCCTTGAAGAGGAGTGGCAGGAGGTCGGTTGATGCTTCCCATGGTAAAATGATTAGCCCCAACCAAAGGTTGATTCGCAGCCATGGTGAAATCAAGAGTTCTTCTTGCTCGCAAGGCCTGGTGAAAAGTGCGGTCTGTCACTGGATCAAAATTATCTTCTGGTGGACCACAAGACCGAGTATTTTGCATTCGCCTAATACATGCAAACAGAAAGAAGAAAACCACAAAATTAAAGTTAGAAGAAAGATAAAACAAGAGAAAATTAATAACCAAAAATAATGAAATTACAGAATTAAAATAAACTAAATAGAATAAAATATAATAGCAAAAGATTTATGGAAACAACTAAAACAAAACAAGATAAATTAAATTAAATAAAACAAAACACAAAATTAATGTTATAACTAAATTAAAAGCATAAAGAAATAAATCAACAAAAACAGTGATATCGCTAATAAACAAAATAAACTAAAATATAAATAATATAAATTAGAATAAAATAAGATAAAATAAAAACAACTGGCAACCAAAATAAACTGAAAATGAAATAAAATAAAGTAGAAAAACAAAAGAATGAACAACTGAGGCTAAGGACTAGACAAAGTAAAGTTCCGACAACAGCGCCATATTGCAAACATGCAAATGGGAGACAAATAGGAATAACTAAGAAAATTATCCTAGAAAATCTATAAATCTAAAAATGCCCACGTGTTGCACAAATAAATCCCGGTAAAAGAGTATAGTGAACTAGAAGCTACCAGGGTCGAATCCACGTGGACTTAGTAATTAAATCTAATCCAAGAAAATAGCAAATTAAGAGGGTTGTCGTTTGTTTTGGTTTTAAAACTAAAAGTAGCAAGCGAGGAAATTAAATAAAAGTGTGTAGAAAGATGAATGAAGCGGAACCTTGGGTTCAGGGGAATTCTTTGTTAGCCAGATTATATATTAATCACCGGTTAATTGAGACTTGGATTGGCAAATTTTTATTATCTCTTTTAGACTAATCCTAGTCAAATTGAGATCTTCTGACCGTAACACATTGGGCCGAATCACGAACTAATGCCATACAAATAAAAGGATTAAGCGTGAGAATTGTTCTTTGCATCTGAAGGTCAAATTAATTAATCTAATCAATTTTTTCACAGATTAACAAGTTGCTAAGACCTTTCTATCACTCACCGGTCAGATCCTGACAGAAATTCTCAAAGCTAATAATAAAAATCTGCAGCTTTTATTAAAAGTGTAAATAAAAACAACACTACTGAACAACCCAAATAAATATTCCATCACCCGGTAAAATAATCATAATATCAACCCAACTACGAATCTCCCATCACCCAATAGGAACTAAGATCCTCTTCTCCAGTTAGGATTGCCGGTGTGAATAAAGAGAAGAGCTGATGTTGTGAATGTTGTGTGTTTGATGGATGCATTTCTCTTCCAAAGCCTTCCTTATTTATAGTAAAATTCAAGACTTTCCGTCTATCCATTGATGGTTTCTTTTAGTTTCTTAACTTTTGTGAAATAAATAAAGACTTTCCTGTTCCTTTAACTTTCTTTATTCAATTGTCTTCTTCCATCAATAACTCTTGGAATGAATATGGAGTTTCTTTATTCATTTAACTTCATCCATCAATAGCTATTGGAAGACTCTGGAGTTACCCACACGTCTCTCTCCTTTTCTGCTTATCCTTTTTTTCCTTCTTCTTCTTTTATTTTGTCCTTGCGGTAGTATCATAAAAATATATATAATAAACGTTGTACCGGACACAACTTTGGCAGGGTCTAAATCCTTCGTATGAGCTTCAATTTGTTCCCCGTTTGCGGCGTTGGAAAGCTTGTGAGGAGATCAATGCATTTCTACCATCATTTCCTGCTTTAAACATATAAATTAGCATCAGTTCTTGCCTAAAGTAAGAATCATGAAAAACATACGATATGTGTAAGGAAGCACATAAAAAGGTTGCATAAAATAAGAATTTAGCACCTATAAAACCATATCAATTTCACACTTGTCATTCCCACACCAAATTCATCCCAACCTGAATTTGCGGCTTTATTGTTACGGCCCAAAGGCCCTGCTTGATTTAAATATGTGAGTCATTTGTTCGGGCTTTGGCCCAAAAGCTTAGATTCAGGTGATTTCCCTGTTGGCTCAATTTGAATTATCCATTTTGTTCTAGGCCCATGAAATAGGAATTCACTAAAACTTGATCCACAAGACTTGAAAATCAATCGAGCCTTTCAATCGAAAACGTTTCGGCCCAAAGACCTATTCTAGTCTAGGTTATTTTTTCATTTGGGCTCTGGCCCAAAATCCTAGATCAAGATATCATCTTTTAGGCCCAATCAGAACCATTCGTTTAGGTTTTGGTCGAATCCAATTCACATCTAGAACGAGGCTTAGAAATCATTCTGACCAACGTGCCTCATTTCTAACCCAAACATATTCTGGCCCTAGAGCCACATTCTCAAAACATTCCGGCCCAAGCGCCACTTTCTCAAAACATTTCGGCCTAATCTCCAAGTCACTAATATACCCAAAATTTTGACCCCCCGGTGTAAGGTTTCTAAGGCTTTAGTGTTGCAAGGGACACTTTGGTCAAATGATGAGGAATCCCGGTTCGACCGGCGTGTTCCGGAGTGTTAGCGACAGCTTAGTCATCTTTATGGGCATTTTCGTAACTTTCAAGGCTCCTACGATCTTTTGTAGGCTTTCTTTCTCCTCCAAAATTACTCAAATCAACTTGGAATGCTTTGAAATTTTCATACATGATAAAGGATGACATATTGAGCATAATGGCTTTATTTTTTTGATTTTTTGAATTTCCAATAATTTTCTAGCAATCTCTGATTGAATCTGACAAGAAATTGATTTTAAAAACATTCCAATATCCAAAAAATCTAATTCCACATCAGAAAAATCAAAAATATCTTCCTTTACACGTGGTTAAAATTTCATAGTCAAATTCCCTTCGGAAAGCCTTTGAGCTAAGACATCAGTAAATCTGAGTTTTTACCGGATTTTTCTATCTTCAGTGAGGCCTACTTAAGGAACCTTAACTCTTGATCAAAGGACAAGTTCAAGAACCCTAGGCAATTATACATCACAGCCGTCAAAGCTCTCCCACGTTTTAATACACCCGAACACCAAAATCACACCGAAAACGTTCCAAATTCAACATCAAAACACTTTTTCCAACTCCCACAACATCATCAATCATCAAACATCCTGTTATACCCAAAATTTTGACCCCCCAATGTAAGGTTTCTGAAGTTTTAGTATTGCAAGGGACACTTCGGTCAAATGATGAGGAATCCAGGTTCGATCGATGCGTTCGAGAATGTTAGTAACAGCTTAGCCACCTTCAGGGGCATTTTTGTAAATTTTAAGCCTCCAAGGATCTCCTATAAGCCTTCTCTCTCCTCCAAAAATGACTAAAATCAACCCGGAATTCGTTGAAATTTTAACACATGATAAAGGATGACATTTTGAGCATAATGGCTTAGGAATTTTGATTTTTCGAATTTCCAATAATTTTTTAGCAATTTTTGATTGAATCTGATGAGAAATTGAATTTAAAAATATTCCAATATAAAAAAAATTCGATTTCACCTTGGAAAATTCAGAAATATCTTTCTATAAATACGGCTAAAATTTCATAGTCAAATTCCTTCTAGAAAGCCTTGGAGCTACGACATCAGTAAATCTCGGTTTTTACCGGATTTTTTCAATCTTTAGTGAGGTGTACTTAAGGAACCTTAAATCTTGATCAAAGGACAAGTGGATGAACCCTAAGAAGTCAGAAAACTCAGTCGTCCTTACCCTCTCACGTTTTGCATCTCCCGAGCACCGAAAGGCCACCAAAAATCCTTCAAAATCATCACATAAGCACAATTTTCAATTCCCATCATTCCTACAATCATCAAACCTCAATCAAACCAACACCAAAAAATGAAGAACATCAAGAACAACAAGGAGTCAGAAGCCCGGGTCTAACTCTTTTCGGATTCACCATCAACGAGGCTCTCGAAGTATCCCGACGTGAATGATCAATTCAATTACTAGGTCAAATAAGGTTAAAAAACTGGTTTTCTAACTCCTTTTGACTTTAATTACCCCTATCAAAATTTGAGTTCGAACCAAACTTTTTCGGCTTCTGAATTAACATTTTCCTTTGTTCTTGTCTAATAACTTGTGCACCAAGTTTGTGTTTAATGTTTAATTCGGCTTTAAATTGAATTCTTTTGAATACTAACTTGTTTAAAATCTCGTAGGCTACACACCCATAAAATTCGAGCCAAAAAACACTGCCGGGAACCACTAGAACGCCACCGTCCGAGGGTTTTCCGTGGCCACGAACACCCTCGAACTGCGGCAGGAAATAATTTTTCAAACTTATAGGGTTTTCTCAAATCATGTCCGTGGCCCCGGACTTTTTCAGAATTTTGTTTTCTATTCAATTTGACCTTTCAGTGTAACTAGGTTAATTAGGGTCCGAGGGTTCGGACATTAGGTTCGTGACCACGGACGAAACCAAAATTGGACCTCTTGTGCCTCCGAAACCCTAGTTTAGGTAATTTCAACTTTCACTTTAATTTTTTGTCAAAAAATGCTAAAAATAAAATAAATTTAGAAACATGCTCACTTAGGTTTAAACATCATCATAATGGGCCATAAATGACATAAGTAGAGGAAAAATGAACTCGGAGGGGTAATGAAAGTAATTTGAACCCTAAATAAGTCGTATACCAAGCCCCCGAACCCGAACTTTGCTTTCCTAATTTAATCTAGTTTAAGATTAGGTGGCGACTCATAATAGGTTCTAGTGAGCTAACTTGGGATTTAATAATTAGTGTTATACGACATTGTTAGTAATCTTAGGTTATAAGTGGACCTAGAACCCGACCAGATCCTAAAATCAACATAGGATAGTGTTTCAAAAAGGGAGGCTCATAGAATGGCAACTTTGCTGGGGACAAACTCTAAATTTTAAACTTGTTTAATGTTAAAAAAGAGGGCTTAACTCGAAAATTATTTGTTTACGGCTTTTATGTTGTTTTGTTTACTTTCGTGTGTAATTTAAATTCCTATGCTTTTGTATCATATGAGAGCAAGGGTCCACATAAACCAATTTCACCCCGGGACCCGCCTTAGGATCCCCTGTTAGGGACTCACACCTTTTAAGGTGATGTGAATAAGTGGGGGAAAAGAGGAGGATGTCGTCTAACCACATCCCCTTAATACTTGGGCTTTAGCCCCAAGCATTTTCTTGGCAGTGCCCTTACCTAGCCCATTGTTCGGTCATTCAAAGACCCGACCATAGAGACACACCTTTAGGTGATGTGAAAAGAGTGGGGAAGCCAAAAAAGAATAGCGTGCAAGCCCTATTGGTTTGTGGTGACCTGGGCCCGCGCTCCAAGCACCTCTCTTGATTGATCCATACCCGTTGGTCCAGTTCGGCTAATGAGGATGTTGAACTTGTGTGAAACCTTGCTTGCTTGTATGATCAGCCCACACCAAGCCTAGAAATTGATAGGAACTTTCCCACAACAACTCAGCCCAACCCAAATTTACGACTTGATTGTTTGCGACCCAGAGGCCTTGTTTGGTTTAAGTGAGTGAGTCATTTGTTTGGGGCTTTGGCCCAAAAGCTTAGATTTAGGTGATTTCTCTTTCGGCCCAGTTTGAATTATCCATTTAGTTCTTGGGCTCATCCACCCAAATTTGGAATAACTCATGAGGCTCGTAAATAAATTTAGGGATCACACGGAACAAGGCCTCTTCCTTGAAATCCTTTTCGGCCGAACAGTCTGTTCAGGCACCTCCTTCTAGCCCAAACACACTTCGGCCCAAGTTCCACATCTTCAAAACTTTATGGCACAATTACCACACTCATGACTTAACTCATTTCAGCCCACAGGCCAATTCAAAGCTTCGGCCCATGTGCCTCACTTTTGATCCAAAACATCAGGGCCCAATTGCCTATTCACAAATATTTTGGCCCATATACCATACCTCCACAATATCCAGGCCCAAATGCCTATCCTTAGTCCTTCAAATACCCAGACCCATGTGCTTCACATACCCCAGTCCAAGCGGCCCTGTTCTTATGATACTTTGGCCCACATACTTTGTCTTTAACCCATAATGCATCCCGATCCAAACATCTACATTTTGGTGTTATACCCAAAACTTTTGCCCCCCGGAAGAGGGTCTCTTGAGGCGTAGGTACAAAAAGGGTAGTTTGGTCAAGTAGCATGGATTCTAGTTCGATCAGCACATTCCGGAGTGTTTGGGACAGCTTAGTCATCTTCAAGGGCATTTTCGTAATTGTCAAAGGCTCCTAAGCCCCCTATAAGCTTTCTCTCTCCTCTGTAAATGGCTTAAATCAACTTTAAATACTTTGAAATGTCAACCCATGATAGAGGATGACGTTTTAATCATACTGGTTTTAGAATTTTGATTATTCAAATTTCCAATAGTTTTCTAGTAATTTCTAATTGAATCTGACGAGAAATTGAATTTAAAAATATTCCAATATCCAAAAATTCGATTCCACCTTGGAAATATTAGAAATGTCTTCCTTTACACGTGGTTAAAATTTCATAGTCAAATTCCCTTCAAAAAGCCTTTGAGCTAAGACATCAGTAAATCTCAGTTTTTACCGCATTTTTCTATCTTTAGTGAGGCCTACTTAAGGAACCTTAACTCTTGATCAAAGGACAAGTCCAACAACCCAAGGCAATTATACTTCACAGCTGTCAAAGCTCTCCCACGTTTTAATACACCCGAGCACCAAAATCACACCGAAAACGTGCCAAAATCTGTCAAGTCCCCGACAACGGATAATTCACTTGTTATTTTAATATTTTGTTTCTTTAATATTTTGTTTTTATTTTTCTGTTTATATTTTGTTTATAATATTCTGTTTGCTATTTTTTTATTTTTGTTTCATAATTCAGTCTTTTTATTATTTGTCATTTTCTTTTGCTGTTTATATTATTACTATTGTTTCTGTCATTTAATTATTCCAGCAATTTACTTATCATATTATTTACAGTTATTTAATATTCCAGATAATTATATTATTGTTATTTAAATTTCCAGCTGTTTATTTTACTTTTATTTAAATTCAATCATTTATTTTTCAGTTATTTAAATTATTGTCATTTAATTCCAGTCATTTAAAGTATTTTCATTTAAATTACAGTCATTTAAGTTCTGCCATTTAAATTCCAGTTATTTAAATTCCTGTCATTTAAATTCCTGTCATTTAAATTCCAGTCATTTAAATTCCTGTCATTTAAATTCCAGTCATTTAAATTCCTGTCATTTAATTCCACCATTTAAATTCCAGTTATTTAAATTATTGTCATTAAATTCCAGTCATTTATTTTCAGTTATTTAAATTATTGTCATTTACATTCCAGTCATTTAAATTTTAGTAATTAATTTCTGTCATTTAATTTTATAATTATTTATTTTCCGTCATTTAAATTTTCTGTCATTTAAATTTCGTTTCTTTATTTAATTGTCATTTGCATTCCAGTTATTTATTTACCGTCATTTAAATTCTAGTTATTTATTTCCAGTAATTTATTTATCGTCATTTAAATTCCCGTCATTTAAATTCTGTCATTTAAATTCCTGTTATTTATTTTGTCCCTTACTTTTTATTTTATTTTATAGTTTCCATTTTCTATTTACTACTTAATTATTTTCTTATAGTTATTTTTCAGTTTATCTATTATTTAATTTATTTCGTTATTTATTTGCTTTTCTTTTTTATTCTTTATTTAATTATTTGTTTTAGTTTATTTTGTAAAAAAAATGGCAATGGATTTGGTTGTCAATTATTATTATTTTGTTTATTAGTTCATTTTGTTCTTAGTTTTTATTATTTCTAACTAATAATGGCAAGTGAGGAGCAATTCATATGGGAATCCTTTTATTCCCAAGATGTATATTGCTCGTATTGTAGGGGACCTCACGAGTTCAATTTTTGTCCCAAAGTTGAAGAAATGTGGCGGAATCGAATCCAACAGCAAATTGAAGAGGAGTTCGATCGAGAACCATGCTACTCACAAGACATATATTGCTCGGTATGTGGGGGAGATCATGAGTTTGAGGACTGTCTCGTAGTACAAGAGCAACTATGGTTAGAGGATCAACCAGACTACCTGGAGCGAATCGGTGTTGCACAACACAATACGATCA
Organism: Limonium bicolor; assembly: GCA_023374045.1. Taxonomy (NCBI): domain Eukaryota; kingdom Viridiplantae; phylum Streptophyta; class Magnoliopsida; order Caryophyllales; family Plumbaginaceae; genus Limonium; species Limonium bicolor. The sequence continues at coordinate 108,255,581 of CM041783.1, read as the reverse complement.
TGAGCAATGTTTTCGAACAACCTGTTGGAGGAGACCATGAGAGTGCTCATGGTTCTACAATCATGCTCCATACATTAGCTCAACAGGAGCAACAACCAGAGAATGAAATGATCCATGAAGTGGAGGAAAAAGACCTCGACATAAACCAACTACAGCTCTACACTACATTAGTAAAGATAAATGCAATGATGGAAGATCCACTTGCATCGCAACAACTGGAGAGCGAAATGGTTCATATAGTGGATCACCTTACTGAGGACTTGAGTTGCTCGCTATCACCTCCCCCGTTCGAACCTGAGCAAACAGCATCGAACCATCTGCCTGAGCTTGAAGACAAGCCATCAGAGGATAACTTCCACCTTGACTTCATGGAACCCCTTCCCTCTGAAGTCAACTACAGTTATTTCCCCTCCTTCTCCGTGCTTTATCTAGAAGATAAGGATACTTATCCCCTCAAATTAGAGAAGAAGGAACCACCATCATCCCCGCCAAGTCATCCAAACAAAACGCCACTATCACCTTCGAGGAACCAATTTCCTCTGAAGTTGATTTCCATCAAGGCTCTTCCTATGAGCCTCTCCAAGCAGATGTGGATATCTATATCCTCACATTTGAAGAGGAGGAGCCATCCAACTTTGATCTTCATCTAGAGGATCAAGGCCTTCGCCACCCGTGCACCAAAGCAGTAGGGTGGAGACATAAAGACCACTCGCTAAGTGTGGAGGCCACCTTCCCTTTTGATCCAGGACCAAAGTTTGAAGATAAAACCCGCCTCGGAGTTCTCCCTGCACCGCTCAACGAAGATAAGGATATCTTCATCCTTGAATTTGAAGAGAGGTCTCCACCACTAGATGATACTCGCACCCTGGGTTATCAACAGAACAATCTGGGCCGTTCTTCAACAAAAAATGATGACCGCCCAACCCACCCATTGAAGCCTGATTCAGCATTCATTTTCTACCCAGGGGAGGATGCTTACATCCTCGAATTTGAGAAGAATGGACAACCACCACCTTTCCAGTATCACAACCTTTTCGAGCCTCACCTAAAGGTGGAAAATGTTTACATCCTCCAATTCAAGGAAGAACAGCATTCAGCACCTGGTCTTCTGCTTGAGACCCGTTACCATCAATACCTCCTCAAGAACCAGGTTTTGTGGAGCATTTATTTTCCTATTTTATTTGTTGAGGTAACGTTATGTTTTGATCCAGGTGCTTTAATACTGATTGCTGGCCACGTCGTATCCCCGTTGACACCACTATCAACTTTTATTTTTGATCCTGGATAACAAAGCAGGAGTCTAGCCAAAGACTATAAAGAAGGGAACTTACTGGGAGGCAACCCAGTGGTTAAATTTATGTTTTGTTTTTGTTTTGTCTTTGTTTTCTAGTTTATTTTTGTTTTTATTTTATTTAGAAGTGGAAATGGTGCCTGTGCTTTAATGCAACGCTTTCAGCGTTTTGTGGGAGTTGTGAGTGTGTGTAGGTGAAACTTGTTGTGTTGTTTGATTCTCTTAAAGGCTGGACACTTGCATGAACACACGTGGGAAGAAAGCTACTACCCCATGCACGAGCTTAAGTGTGAGGAATGAAATCTTCCTCAATCTACGATATCAGGGGAGTTTCAGTTTTCCTTTATTTAAATGTTTGTGTTCAGCCTATCATGCTTAATGCTTATTTTATATCAGTCCATGATTGTTCTGAATGAAATTCTTTATGAGTCTGTCATATTTTGAAAGGTCTTTTCTTGATTTTATTTTTGAACAATGAGGACATTGCTCCTCTTAAGTGTGAGGAAGTATGACCTTTCCCTGAAATTATGCCAGTTGTAGTTAGTGCCACATTTGTTTTTGTTTGTCCTCTTATTTTGAAAGAATTATCTCTTGTAAGTGGCCAAAAAAATAATAATAATAATAATTTGGAAGTTTTGAAAACGAGCCTGATGACCACCTCAAGAATCTTTCTGCTCTAGGCTGTTTGTATATATAGTTTTGTCCAAATTGAATCCGTTTTCACTGAAATTTGGTGGATTAGCTGATTATGAAAATTGAAGTGGTCTAGTTTGGGGTCTTGAGAATGATGTGAAAGTTTGGAATGAAAGGATAAGACAAGGTACTCCACTGATGGGAATTAAAATTTCTGAACCAAAACAGGCCTCTTCATTCCGTTATTAAGTCCTTGGGGTGCCTTATCACCCATCTACCTAAGGTCTTGTGATCTGGGATAGAAGGCCCAAAGCCGCTACATGGGTGAAGAGAAAAGTCTGAGGGGATGAATTAAATATGCAAATGGCAGAATAGAATGTTAAGGAAAATGAACTTTGAAAAATTAAATATGTAACTCATTTTTTCTTATTCTGATCATGAGTATGTGGACTTGAAAGGTATCACGGAATAAGGTGTTACTTCACACCCCTTGCCATCCAGAGGTTAGAGGAAAGTAATGGTGGAGGATCCCAAACTATTCAGTTTCAGTTTCTATAGTCTAACTTCTCCATGCTTTTTAACTTCATTCTTTTTCACTATTTGCGAAAACCTACAGCTAGTAGCAGAACTTTTCTTTTGATTGTCATTTTGCTTGTTTTCCATCGGCAGTTGCTTGATCCTGAGTTTCAATACTTCGGCCCTTAAAAGTAGTCATATTCTGTAATTGCTTGAGGACAAGCAAAAGCTAAGTGTGAGGAAGTTTGATAAGTGTAAAATACATATACTTTTAACAATATATTTGATTTAATATTCATAATGATTTGGCTTATATTTCACACTTATCTTATAGTTTTTATACTATTTATATTTTGATGTGAACTGATATATTTTATATGTAAAATGCAGGAAAACTATTGGATTTACATTAAAGATTACAACATAACAAATGGTGACATATGTATACATACATATATGCATGAAGACGTGAACAACATGGAGCAGATATGCACACCATGACGTGGGCCTTGATTTGTCAAAATATTGGGCTGACATATTTGTCAAAATACCGAAGCCATGCACGTGAATAGGCATATGGGCTGAAGGAGACATGCACACAGACTGGAATGGAATTTGAAACTGGCAAGGATGGGCTATTCTATTGTTTTATCGGACTGCACATGAGGGAATAATCCATGCTGGGATTCAAAAGGGGACATGCTGGCATCGCACTCTTCTGGAACAGAATACCACAACCGGCACCACTCTGGATCGTCTTGATTACCCATTCATCGCGCTGGAGACTGACGGACTGACCACCATCATCTCACCCGCACCACATTCACGCCACCGACCCATTCATCCCCCACATCCACGCCATATCCACTCTTGCCATTCACCACTGCAACACCCGCATCGGAGAGACGATCCATCACTCCATCCTCATCCTGCGATCCATATATCATCTTCATCCTCGCCTCACCATCGCCACAACCAACAACCCACTGCAACGACCACCCGTCACCGCATCTACATCACTTCATCACCACCGATTCACCACCCATCATCACCCTATCTACACCGACGCCATTTTCATTCACGCCTTCGACACACACACCGTCATCGCCATCCTTCTATCAAGACCACCACCGTAACAACCGGATCATCATCATCGTCAACTTCATTCACGCCATTCACACCCGCAACAGAGACGGAGGAGACGCCTTCACCATTCGCACCCGAGAGGGTACCTTCTCCATTCGAAGCCCACGATCACCATCATCCATCCATACACCATCATCCCGCCACGACTCACGCAGATCACCATCGCCGACGACTCATCACCGCCGACACACACTACCATCTTCATCGTCTTACATTCATCGAACCATCCACATCATCATCTTCATCGTGACGCCTACATCTCACCAGGGGACGATCTTCATCAGCTTTTCCATTCACGCCTCCACACCATTCACACCATCGACACCCGCATTCCAGGAGACTAACCTTTTCACCACCGATCCATCGTCATCACCCATCACTCGCAGACCTCGACACCGATATTTCCACCGTCGATTTATCGCCTTCACCACATACCATCGATCATCCTTCCCAGGACCCGTCGGCTCTGGGTGTTGAGTCGACGACACGCCTTCATCAACGCCGTCTTCTGTTGTTGATCGAGGAGTGTGAGTAGTAGCAATACGTTGGTGAGCTACGAGAAATAATAGGGACGAGAACGACAAGAAGAACTGGCAGGGAAGGAACCGGTTTGGGCAGAACCGACCTGGTTTGAACCGGACCGAACATGTGTAACGGTTCCACTAAACTTATGCTATTACATTTACATTTGTTACATGTTATTTATTTCTTATTGCAGTTTTGGTTATTACATAACATTTGATATTGGTGTTAATGTTTGTTTTTATTGAATTTATATTTTTACTGGTTTTAGTTAACATATAGATTGTTACAATTAATGTTCTTATGTTGCAATAATTCTGATCGTTTTATTGCATTATCTTTCTAAATCTGTTTTAATCTGATCGGTGATAAACAGATAGGTTCGATTAATTCATAAATTTGTGGAAAACTTGTTTTTACCGGACAATTTAATACTTCATCTCCATAAATATTATCTCTCAAACTTATTTTGTTTACATGTGTTCTGCTGGTCTAAAAAAAGTCATAGCATGTTCTGGTAAACGAATTCGTCAGAGTTATTATTTTTGCCAATCCATAAACCAGAAGAAATGACATAATTAACCAAACTGCAATAACCGGAACCCGGAGTCCCGCTCAATCATATTATCTATCATTTTAATTTATCTGTTATTTTATTTAACTGCATTTTATCAGTTTCATTTACAATTCAGTAAAACCCCTCTTTCTTGCTTTTGTGACATGCTTAAGAATTAGACATTTTCGCTTAAGTCACACGGTTCGATTACCCGGTTGCTCCAATCTTACTATACTACAGCGACCGAGATTGTTTGCAGCCCGGTAGATGTTTTGATCCAACTCAATTGATTATTTTTAACAGGTCAAAATCTTGTTTACAAACATCAAAACACTTTTTTCCAACACCCAGAACATCATCCATCATCAAACATCCTATTATACCCAAAATTTTGACCCCCCGGTGTAGGGTTTATGAAGCTTTAGTATTGCAAGGGACACTTCGGTCAAATGGTGAGGAATCCGGGTTCGATCGATGCGTTCTACAATGTTAGTGACAGCTTAGCCATCTTCAGGGGTATTTTCGTAAATTTCAAGCGTCTAAGGATCTCCTATAAGCTTTCTCTCTCCTTCGAAAACAACTGAAATTGACCTGGAATGCTTTGAAATTTTAACACATGATAAAGGATGACATTTTGAGCATAATGGCTTAGGAATTTTGATTTTTCGAATTTCCAATAATTTTCTAGCAATTTCTGATTGAATCTGATGAGAAATTGAATTTACAAAAATTCCAATATAAAAAAAATTCAATTTCACCTTGGAAAATTCAGAAATATCTTCCTATAAATACGGCTAAAATTTCATAGTCAAATTCCTTCTGGAAAGCCTTGGAGCTACGACATCAGTAAATCTCGGTTTTTACCGGATGTATTCTATATTTAGTGAGGTGTACTTAAGGAACCTTAAATCTTGAAAAAAAAAACAAGTGGAAGAACCCTAAGAAGTCAGAAAACTCAATCGTCCTTACCCGCTCACGTTTTGCATCTCCCGAGCACCGAAAGGCCACCAAAAATCCTTCAAAATCATCACATAAGCATAATTTTCAATTCCCATCATTCCTACAATCATCAAACCTCAATCAAACCAACACCATAACATGAAGAACATCAAGAACAACAAGGAGTCAGAAGTCCGGGCCTACTCTTTTCGGATTCACCATCAACGAGGCTCTCGAAGTATCCCGACGTGAATGATCAATTCCATTACAAGGTCAAATAAGGTTAAAAACTGGTTTTCTAACTCCTTTCGACTTTAATTACCCCCTATCAAAATTTGAGTTCGAACCAAACTTTTTCGGCTTCTGAATTAACATTTTCCTTTGTTCTTGTCTAATAACTTGTGCACCAAGTTTTGTGTTTAATTCGGCTTTAAATTGAATTCCTTTGAATACTAACTTGTTTAAAATCTCGTAGGCTACACACCCATAAAATGTGAGCCAAAAACACTACCGGGAACCACTAGAATTCCACCGTCCGAGGGTTTTCCATGCCTACAAACAGTCCGTGGCCACAGACACCACGAACCGGGCGGGAAATAATTTTTCAAACTTTTAGGGTTTTCTCAAATCATGTCCGGGCTCACGGACGTCCTGTCCGTGGCCCCAGACTTTTTCAGAATTTTGTTTTCTATCCAATTTGACCTTTCAGTGTAACTAGGATAACTAGGGTCCGAGGGTTCGGACATTAAGTTCGTGACTACGGACGGAATCAAAATTGGACCTACTTCTGCCTCCGAAACCCTAGTTTAGGTAATTCAACTTTCACTTTAATTTTTGGTCAAAAAATGCTAAAAAAAAAAAAATCAGAAACATGCTCACTTAGGTTAAAACATCCTCATAATGGGCCGTAAATGACATAAGTAGAGGAAAAATGACCTCGGAGGGATAATGAAAGTTATTTGAACCCTAAATAAGTCGTATACCAAGCCCCCGAACCCGTACTTTGCTTTCCTAATTTAATCTAGGTTAAGATTAGGTGGCGACTCATAATAGGTTCTAGTGAGCTAACTTGGGATTTAATAATTAGTGTTATATGACATAGTTAGTAATTTTAGGTTATAAGTAGATCTAGAACCTGACCAGATCCTAATCAACCTTAATCAACATAGGATAGTGGTTCAAAAATGGAGGCTCACAGAATGGCGACTCTGCTGGGGAAAAACTCTTAATTTTAAACTTGTTTAATGTTAAAAAAGTGGGGTTAACTTGAAAATTATTTGTTTACGGCTTTTATGTTGTTTTGTTTACTTTCGTGTGTAATTTAAATTCTTGTGCTTTTGTATCATATGAGAGCAAGGGTCCACACAAACCAATTTCACCCCGGGACCCGCCTTAGGATCCCCTGTTAGGGACTCACACCTTTTAAGGTGATGTGAATAAGTGGGGGAAAAGAGGAGGATGTTGTCTAACCACATCCCCTTAATACTTGGGCTTTAGCCCCAAGCATTTTCTTGGCAGTGCCCTTACCTAGCCCATTGTTTGGTCATTCAAAGTTCCAACCATAGACACACACCTTTAGGTGATGTGAAAAGAGTGGGGAAGCCAAAAGAGAATAGCGTGCAAGCCCTATTCGTTTGTGGTGACCTGGGCCCGCGCTCCAAGCTCCTCTCTTGATTGATCCATCCCTGTTGGTTCAGTTCGTCTAATGAGGACATGTTGAACTTGTGTGAAACCTTGCTTGCTTGTATGATCAGCCCACACCAAGCCCAGAAATTGATAGGAACTTTCCCACAACAACTCCCAACCCAAATTTACGGCTTGATTATTTGCGACCCAAAGGCCTTGTTTGGTTTAAGTGAGTGAGTCATTTGTTTGGGGCTTTGGCCCAAAAGCTTAGATTTAGGTGATTTCTCTTTTGGCCCAGTTTGAATTATCCATTTAGTTCTTGGGCTCATCCACCCAAATTTGGAATAACTCATGAGGCTCGTAAATAAATTTAGGGATCACTCAGAACAAGGCCTCTTCCTTGAAATCCTTTTCGGCCCAACAGTCCGTCAGGCACCTCGCTTCTAGCCCCACACTTCGGCCCAAGTTCCATCTTCAAAACTTTATGGCACAATTACCACACTCACCACTTAACTCATTTCAGCCCACAGGCAATTCAAAGCTTCAGCTCATGTACCTCACTTTTGATCCAAAACTTGGGCCCAATTGCCTATTCACAAATATTTTGGCCCATATACCATACCTCCTATCCAGGCCCAAATGCCTATCCTTAGTCCTTCAAATACCCAGACCCATGTGCTTCACATACCCCGGTCCAAGCGGCCCTATTCTTATGATACTTTGGCCCACATACTTTGTCTTTAACCCATAATGCATCCCGATCCAAACATCTACATTTTGGTGTTATACCCAAAACTTTAGCCCCCGGAAAAGGGTCTCTTGAGGTAGGTACTAAAAGGGTAGTTTGGTCAAGTAGCATGGATTCCAGTTCGATCGGCACATTCTGAGTGTTTGGGACAGCTTAGTCATCTTCAGGTGCATTTTCGTAATTGTTAAAGGCCCCTATAAGCTTTCTCTCTCTCCTCCGTAAATGGCTTAAATCACTTGAAATACTTTTAAATGTTAACCCATGATAGAGGATGACGTTTTAATCATAATGGCTTTAGAATTTTGATTTTTCAAATTTTCAATAGTTTTCTAGTAATTTCTAATTGAATCTGACGAGAAATTGAATTTAAAAATATTCCAATATCCAAAAAATTCGATTCCACCTTGGAAAAATTAGAAACTTCTTCCTTTCCGTGGTTAAAATTTCATAGTCAAATTCCCTTCGAAAAGCCTTTGAGCTAGGACATCAGTAAATCTCAGTTTTTACCGCATTTTTCTATCTTTAGTGAGGCCTACTTAAGGAACCTTAACTCTTGATCAAAGGACAAGTCCAACAACCCTAGGCAATTATACTTCAAAGCTGTCAAAGCTCTCCACGTTTTAATACACCCGAGCACCAAAATCACAAAAACAAAACGTGCCAAAATCAACATCAAAACACTTTTTTCCAACTCCACAACATCATCCATCATCAAACATCCTATTATACCCAAAATTTTGACCCCCGGTGTAGGGTTTCTGAAGCTTTAGTATTGCAAGGGACAGTTCGGTCAAATGATGAGGAATCCAGGTTCGATCGATGCGTTCCAGAATGTTAGTGACAGTTTAGCCATCTTCAGGGGCATTTTTGTAAATTTCAAGCCTCCAAGGATCTCCTATAAGCTTTCTCTCTCCTTTGAAAACAACTGAAATTGACCCGGAATGCTTTGAAATTTTAACACATGATAAAGGATGACATTTTGAGCATAATGGCTTAGGAATTTTGATTTTTCGAATTTCCAATAATTTTCTAGCAATTTCTGATTGAATGATGAGAAATTGAATTTAAAATATTCCAATATAAAAAAAATTCATTTCACCTTGGAAAATTCAGAAATATCTTCCTATAAATACGGCTAAAATTTCATTGTCCAATTCCTTCTGGAAAGCCATGGAGCTATGACATCAGTAAATCTCGGTTTTTACCGGATTTTTTCTATCTTTAGTAAGGTGTACTTAAGGAACCTTAAATCTTGATCAAAGGACAAGTGGAAGAACCCTAAGAAGTCAGAAAACTCAATGGTCCTTACCCACTCACGTTTTGCATCTCCCGAGCACCGAAAGGCCACCAAAAATCCTTCAAAATCATCACATAAGCACAATTTTCAATTCCCATCATTCCTACAATCATCAAACCTCAATCAAACCAACACCATAACATGAAGAACATCAAGAACAACAAGGAGTCAGAAGCCCGGGTCTACTCTTTCTTTCACCATCAACGAGGGTCTCGAAGTATCCCGACGTGAATGATCAATTCCATTACGAGGTCAAATAAGGTTAAAAACTGGATTTCTAACTCCTTTCGACTTTAATTACCCCCTATCAAAATTTGAGTTCGAACCGAACTTTTTCGGCTTCTGAATTAACATTTTCCTTGTTCTTGTCTAATAATTGTGCACCAAGTTTGTGTTTAATTGGCTTAAATTGAATTCTTTTGAATACTAACTTGTTTAAAATCTCATAGGCTACACACCCATAAAATTTGAGCCAAAAACACTACGCGGGAACCACTAGAATTCCACCGTCCGATGGTTTTCCATGCCTACGGACAGTCCGTGGCCACGACACCCACGAACCGCGGCGAGGAAATAATTTTTCAAACTTTTAGGGTTTCTCAAATCATGTCTGGGCTCACGGACGTCCTGTCCGTGGCCCCGGACTTTTTCAGAATTTTGTTTTCTATCCAATTTGACCTTTCAGTGTAACTAGGTAACTAGGGTCCGAGGTTAGACATTAGGTCCGTGACCACGGACGGAATCAAAATTGGACCTACTTCTGCCTTCGAAACCCTAGTTTAGGTAATTTCAACATTCACTTTAATTTTTTGTCAAAAAATGCTAAAAATAAAAAAAAAAAATCAGAAACATGCTCACTTAGGTTAAAACATCCTCATAATGGGCCGTAAATGACATAAGTAGAGGAAAAATGACCTCGGAGGGATGAAAGTAATTTGAACCCTAAATAAGTCGTATACCAAGCCCCCGAACCCGAACTTTGCTTTCCTAATTTAATCTAGGTTAATATTAGGTGGCGACTCATAATAGGTTCTAGTGAGCTAACTTGGGATTTAATAATTAGTGTAATATGACATAATTAGTAATCTTAGTTTATAAGTGGACCTAGAACCCGACCAGATCCAAAACAACCTTAATCAACATAGGATAGTGGTTCAAAAATGGAGGCTCATAGAATGGCGACTCTGCTGGGGACAAACTCTTAATTTTAAACTTGTTTAATGTTAAAAAAGAGGGCTTAACTCGAAAATTATTTGTTTATGGCTTTTATGTGGTTTTGTTTACTTTCGTGTGTAATTTAAATTCCTGTGCTTTTGTATCATATGAGTAAGGGTCCACACAAACCAATTTCACCCCGGGACCCGCCTTAGGATCCCCTGTTAGGGACTCACACCTTTTAAGGTGATGTGAATAAGTGGGGGAAAAGAGGAGGATGTCGTCTAACCAAATCCCCTTAATACTTGGGCTTTAGCCCCAAGCATTTTCTTGGCAGTGCCCTTACCTAGCCCATTATTTGGTCATTCAAAGACCGACCATAGCACAGACCTTTAGGTGATGTGAAAAGAGTGGGGAAGCCAAAAAAGAATAGCGTGCAAGCCCTATTCGTTTGTGGTGACCAGGGCCCGCGCTCCAAGCACCTCTCTGGATTGATCCATCCCTTTGGTCCAGTTCGTCTAATGAGGACATGCTGAACTTGTGTGAAACCTTGCTTGCTTGTATGATCAGCCCACACCAAGCCCAGAAATTGATTGGAACTTTCCCACAACAACTCAGTCCAACCCAAATTTGCGGCTTGATTGTTTGCGACCCAAAGGCCTTGTTTGGTTTAAGTGAGTAAGTTATTTGTTTGGGGCCTTGGCCCAAAAGCTTAGATTTAGGTGATTTCTCTTTCGGCCCAGTTTGAATTATCCATTTAGTTCTTGGGCCCATCCACCCAAATTTGGAATAACTCATGAGGCTCGTAAATAAATTTAGGGATCACTCAGAACAAGGTCTCTTCCTTGAAATCCTTTTCGGCCCACAGTTGTTCAGGCACCTCGCTTCTAGCCCAAACACACTTCGGCCCAAGTTCCACATCTTCAAAACTTTATGGCACAATTACCACTCAGGACTTAACCATTTCAGCCCAAGGCCAATTCAAAGCTTCGGCCCATGTGCCTCACTTTGATCCAAAACTTCAGGGCCAATTGCCTATTCACAAATATTTTGGCCCATATACCATACCTCCTAATATCGAGGCTCAAATGCCTATCCTTAGTCCTTCAAATACCCAGACCCATGTGCTTCACATACCCCGGTCCAAGCGGCCCTGTTCTTATGATACTTTGGCCCACATACTTTGTCTTTAACCCATAATGCATCCCGATCCAAACATCTACATTTTGGTGTTATACCCAAAACTTTAGCCCCCGGAAGAGGGTCTCTTGAGGACTAGGTACTAAAAGGGTAGTTTGGTCAAGTAACGTGGATTCCAGTTCCATCGGCACATTCCGGAGTGTTTGGGACAGCTTAGTCATCTTCAGGGGCATTTTCGTATTTGTCAAAGGCCCCTCTAAGCTTTCTCTAAGCTTTCTCTCTCCTCCGTAAATGGCTTAAATCAACTTGAAATACTTTTAAATGTTATCCCATGATAGAGGATGATGTTTTAATCATACTGGTTTTAGAATTTTGATTTTTCAAATTTCCAATAGTTTTCTAGTAATTTCTAATTGAATCTGACGAGAAATTGAATTTAAAAATATTCCAATATCCAAAAAATTCGATTCCACCTTGGAAAAATTAGAAACTTCTTCCTTTACACGAGGTTAAAATTTCATAGTCAAATTCCTTCGAAAAGCCTTTGAGCTAGGACATCAGTACATCTCAGTTTTTACCGCATTTTTCTATCTTTTGTGAGGCCTACTTAAGGAACCTTAACTCTTGATCAAAGGACAAGTCCAACAACCCTAGGCAATTATACTTCACAGCTGTCAAAGCTCTCCCACGTTTCAATACACCCGAGCACCAAAATCACACCGAAAACGTGCCAAAATCAACATCAAAACACTTTTTTCCAACTCCCACAACATCATCCATCATCAAACATCCTTATATTCCCAAAATTTTGACCCCCCGGTGTAGAGTTTCTGAAGCTTTTGTATTGCAAGGGACACTTCGGTCAAATGATGAGGAATCCAGGTTCGATCGATGCGTTGCAGAATGTTAGTGACAGCTTAGCCATCTTCAGGGGCATTTTTGTAAATTTCAAGCCTCCAAGGATCTCCTATAAGCTTTCTCTCTCCTTCAAAAACAACTAAAATCGACCCGGAAGGCTTTGAAATTTTAACACATGATAAAGGATGACATTTTGAGCATACTGGCTTAGGAATTTTGATTTTTCGAATGTCCAATAATTTTCTAGCAATTTCTGATTGAATCTGATGAGAAATTGAATTTAAAAATATTCCAATATAAAAAAAATTCGATTTCACCTTGGAAAATTCAGAAATATCTTCCTATAAATACGGCTGAAATTTCATAGTCAAATTCCTTCTAGAAAGCCTTGGAGCTACGACATCAGTAAATCTAGGTTTTTACCGGATTTTTTCAATCTTTAGTGAGGTGTACTTAAGGAACCTTAAATCTTGATCAAAGGACAAGTGGAAGAACCCTAAGAAGTCATAAAACTCAGTCGTCCTTACCCTCTCACGTTTTGCATCTCCCGAGCACCGAAAGGCCACCAAAAATCCTTCAAAATCATCACATAAGCACAATTTTCAATTCCCATCATTTCTATAATCATCAAACCGCAATCAAACCAATACCATAACATGAAGAACATCAAGAACAACAAGGAATCAGAAGCCAGTGTCTAACTCTTTTTGGATTCACCATCAACGAGGCTCTCGAAGTATCCCGACATGAATGATCAATTCAATTACGAGGTCAAATAAGGTTAAAAAACTGGTTTTCTAACTCCTTTCGACTTTAATTACCCCCTATCAAAATTTGAGTTCGAACCGAACTTTTTCGGCTTCTGAATTAACATTTTCGTTTGTTCTTGTCTAATAACTTGTGCACCAAGTTTGGTGTTTGATTCGGCTTTAAATTGAATTCTTTTGAATACTAACTTGTTTAAAATCTCGTAGGCTACACACCCATAAAAGTTGAGCCAAAAACACTGCCGGGAACCACTAGAACGCCACCGTCCGAGGGTTTTCCATGCCTACGGACAGTCCGTGGCCACGGACACCCTCGAACCGCGGCGGGAAATAATTTTTTAAACTTTTAGGGTTTTCTCAAATCATGTCCGGGCTCACAGACGTCCTGTCCGTGGCCCCGAACTTTTTCAGAATTTTGTTTTCTATTCAATCTGACCTTTCAGTGTAACTAGGTTAACTAGGGTCCGAGGGTTCGGACATTAGGTCCGTGACCATGGACGGAATCCAAATTGGACCTACTTCTGCCTCCGAAACCTTAGTTTAGGTAATTTCAACTTTCACTTTAATTTTTTTGTCAAAAAATGCTAAAAATAAAAAAAAACAGAAACATGCTCACTTAGGTTAAAAATCCTCATAATGGGCGCTGTGTAATGACATAAGTAGAGGAAAAATGACCTCGGAGGGGTAATGAAAGTAATTTGAACCCTAAATAAGTCGTATACCAAGCCCCCGAGCGTGAACTTTGCTTTCCTAATTTAATCTAGGTTAAGATTAGGTGGCGACTCATAATAGGTTCCAGTGAGCTAACTTAGGATTTAATAATTAGTGTTATATGACATAGTTAGTAATCTTAGGTATACAGTGGACCTAGAACCCGACCAGATCCTAATCAACCTTATCAACATTGGATAGTGGGTCAAAAAGGAGGCTCACGGAATGGGTGACTCTGCTGGGGATAAACTCTTAATTTTAAACTTGTTTATGTTAAAAAAGAGGGCTTAACTGAAAATTATTTGTTTACGGTTTTATGTTGTTTTGTTTACTTTCATGTGTAATTTAAATTCTTGTGCTTTTGAATCATATGAGAGCAAGGGCCACACAAACCAATTTCACCCCGGGACCGCGCTTAGGATCCCTGTTAGGGACTCACACCTTTAAGGTGATGTGAATAAGTGGGGGAAAAGAGGGGTGGATGTCGTCTAATGAAATACCCTCCAAACCTAAGTATGCTAAGTAAAACATCAAATCATGATGTATTAAGGCTAAAATATGCCTTAGAAAGATTGGTAGACAATTTAAACTAGAAAAACAAGACAAGAAAGTGCCTTAAGGGCAATCAGGGCAAAAACGTGCTTAAGCTTGGAGAGACTTGGGTGAGTACCCAAATATCATGATAAGACCTTAGTAATATTCTAATGGTCATTTTAAATCAATTAGAAAAGAAACCAAGCTTGAAAACAAGTATAAAACACAAAATGTGCTTTAAGAATTCTTTAAAGCACATTTTTGAGAAATTGTCTTAGAATTGAGTTTTGAGTGGCTAAATGTCCATCATTACTCTTTAATCAATATGTGTACTAATTGTATCACATTAGGAGGTCTAAATCAATGGGAAATCAAAAATTCCCGATTATGTGCCTTGATTAGTGAATAGTAACTATTTAGTGACTAGTTTAAGTTTTAATCAATTAAGTCAATTAATTGGTCAACAAAGACCATGTTAGCCTTATATTAAGGGTGGGGGTGGCCGGTTTTTATGTGGGGAGTCACCACATGAGTCATCAAATGAGAAAGGAAAAGAAGAGTAAAGTGAGAAAAGTTACTATTTGCTTTATAAAGCAAAATATCCTTATAAGCTACATTTTCTTCTCTCTCTTTCATTTCTCTTCTTCCCACGGTTTCTTCTTCCCTTCTCTTGCTCCAAACCGAGAGAGCTTCTTCCATGGGTGCTCCACCTTCAAATGCTCACCAAGTGTTCATCTTTGCTCCAAATCAAAAACTAAGTGTAGATTTCTCTTAGTTAGGCCAAGACCTATCTTTCTATCTTTTCAAATCTTTCAAAGCTCCATTTTTGGTGCCATGAGAAAACTCCATTGATGGAGGAAAATCAAGTTTGAAGAGCTCATTGGCTTCTCCATTCTCTTAAGGTAAAGAAAATGTAAGAAAAACCATGTTTCCATCATCTCTTGTACATGGCCGAAAATTACTACTCATGGGGATTCATTTTTATCCATTGTTCTAGCTTGATTCTATTCTCCAAGGGCTAGAGAGGGTCCTACTTAATTCATATCCAAGCTTGCTTTGAGAATCCAAGGTAAAACATTCAGTTTAATACCTTAGAACACATTTTCTAACCTAGGTTTTTTTCCTTAAGGTTAGTGTATTGTTTAGTGCTCATATGAGTCATTGGTTATTGATTAGAACATTGGCAAGGAAAGTTTGAGTGGTGGCCGATATTCATTCAAGAAGAAGGCCTAAGGAGGAAGTTAAGATAAGCTTGAGAAAACAAGGTAAAATGCTTACCTAATGGTGGTTTAAGATTAAGGAATGAGTTTTAGATAAATACCAATGTGGCTTAGAGCTTACATTGTGTATTGGGTTATATAACCTAAGAAAAAGAACATAAACAAGCTTATGAACTTGTGATTAAGGAGCTAATGAGAATGAGTTAGTAATATAAGGTTAAGGTGGTTTTTAAGAGCATTATAACTACTATGAGATTGATGAGTGTATTTGCAGGTTGAAAGCTTATATATGTGGGAAATTCAGTGTTTAAGTTTAAGTCATTTAAGGGCCTAAGAGCCATGTCATTTAAGAGCTTAGTGCTATGCAATTTAAGATTATTGCAATATATTGAGTTTGTTGTGAATGAGTTGGTTTGGGTGATGAGATATGATGAGGAAGAACTTGAGGTGTGTGTGAGATTATTGTGTGAGAAAAATAATGTGTTTGGGAATGATAAGATACTAGAGGAGCTATGACGAAATTTGAGTAGAAAACAAAGCGTTTAAGTGGTGGTGGTGAGTTAATTTGCCCTAGGGTTTACTAGGGAGCATTAAAGGAATTTGAGTGGGAGGGAATGAGTTAACTAAGGAGTTCTTAAGGATGAGAATGACCTAGATGGTCTATGAGGAATTTAGAGTTTAGGTGGGTGTATTGAACACACCAAAGTCATGAGATGAGGAATATAAGATTTGAGCATAAGTTTAAGGAGAAGGTATGATGCTTAAGGTGATTAAGATATGTTCTAAGGGAATATAATGACTAAGGAAGTACTAGGAAGTTTTAGAGATTGTCTTGATGAAGAGGGGTAAGATAAGTGTTGGAATGAGTGGTAATGACTTAGGCATTACCTTGGGGGATTTAGGAATCAAGAGAATGTAATTGAGTATTTAGAACTTAGGCAAATGTTGGTAAACAACTAGGAAGGAAATAAGGTGTTGGTGTATGGAAGCTTAAGCTTGTGAAGGAACTTTTAGTAAATGCTTGGAAGAGTTTTAGATAGTGAGAGATGCTTGGGAGATGATGTTATAGTGGTGAGGAAAACATTGGCATAGTGGTTACATTAAGTATGAACCACCACCTAGAAACCTAGAGGAAAGCATTACAAGAGTAGCATTATTACAAGGAAAATGCATAATGACTAAGGTGGATTTTGGTGGATGATTTAAGGTATTTAAAGGAGGTTATAAGGTGGGTTTAAGGTGCCAAGATGATGTTGGACCTATTAGAATACTTGTGGAAGAGTTTGGCATTGAAAGAGGCAATTTAAGAGAGAGATCTGTAGTGGACCGACCCAGGGTCCGACCCAGTTTTGGGTCGGTCGGGCCATGTTGAGCCAGCCGGAATGTCTCTGGACTGGACCGACCCAGAGGGTTTGGGTCGGTCGGCTTAGCTTTGGGTCGGTCGGACAAAGGTTTGATGTAGGAAAATGGGTTCGGTAAGGGACCGACCCAGAGGGTTTGGGTCGGTCGGTCTAGCTCTGGGTCGGTCGGATGAGTTTCAAGAGACGGAGGAGTTTCTGTAATGGACCGACCCAGGGGTTGGGTCGGTCGGTGGGTCGGTCGACCCTTAACACTTAGAAAAAAAAAGAAATTTTGAATTCTAAGAATGGCAATGGGTAATAAGGTATGCCTTTGGTAGGGTAGTAATGATTGAGACCCTAAGAACTTAAGAGATTAAGCTAAGTTAAGTATAAACTTGAAAGTTGTAAGATTAAGTGGTAAGACTT
This sequence comes from Limonium bicolor, assembly GCA_023374045.1. Taxonomy (NCBI): domain Eukaryota; kingdom Viridiplantae; phylum Streptophyta; class Magnoliopsida; order Caryophyllales; family Plumbaginaceae; genus Limonium; species Limonium bicolor. The sequence goes on along the minus strand of CM041783.1, from coordinate 108,238,156 downwards.
AAGAAGTGTTAGGTTGGGATCGTTAAGAGTTAAGTAAGGTAAGTAAATTAAGTAAGTTGAATTAAGTTAAGTGATTAACAACCTAAAACTGAATGAATGTTTTAGGACTCGGGGATTGGGGATTTGGCTCCGGAGGAGAGTAAGCAACCGAAACGACCAACGGTGAACGGTACAGTTGTTTCTTCTTGTGACCTGCTTGCTAACGAGGTGTCCCTGGCTTGTGTGCTATTTGTTTTGTGTGCTCACTAAATAAGATAAAGCATGCAACCGGAACATATTATATATACATATTGTGTTGTTGTGTGATGTTTGAAAACTAACACAACATACCGTGAGAACTTACTAACCAATGTTTAGTAAGGAATTGAGTGAGATTAAGGAACGCCCCCTAATGAGGGACGATATGAACCGAAAGAGGTCAACCAACAAACATGGTCTTGAGATAACTACTAACTGGAACTTGAGTGAGGAAACCCGGGACCGATCTCCGGTCATGCATGCTAAGGAAAGGGAGTCGGTATCTATAGCAGATTCGACTTCCGATTAAGGACTTGTCTTCGGACTTGTTGCCTAGGGCCGGTTGCCGGCTCAGCTACGCTGGACTCCCGTCCAGAGTAGGTGGCATTAAGATGGTGCGGTGGGATCACCTAAATCCCAGGTTCGAATTAGATACGGCCAATCCCTTCCAGGAAAGGTTTGTATATAGAGATTAAGATTGAGATTAAGATTAAGATTAAGTTAAGTTACAATCATTCCTGTTTAAAGGATGATTTGTATTATTAAGATTAAGATTAAGTTAAGTTACAATCATTCCTGTTTAAAGGATGATTTGTATTATTAAGATTAAGATTAAGTTAAGTTACAATCATTCCTGTTTAAAGGATGATTTGTATTATTAAGATTAAGATTAAGGTAAGGTTAAGATGAGTTGCAACCATTCCTTTTTAAAGGATGGTTTGTAATATTAAGATTAAGATAAGCTACACCCACTCCTGATTAAAGGATGGTTGTTTCTAAGATTAAGATAAGAATCAGATTGAGGTAAGATAAGGATGGACTAAGATTAAGAGAGAACAATACTTAAGGAGTTAAATACCTAACTCTCTAATTAAGGGAACGCATTTAAGTCGTTCATTGTGTGTGAACTTTGATTGTTCATATCTGAGTTGTTGTTTACTGCACTTTCTATTATGTTGTGCATCTAACCAACCTCCATGCTATCGACAATTAGTCGTCGTAGCCACGTTAGCTTGGGGGCCATGAGAGGATAGTACCAGCATTCGTGCTGACCCCCTCGGGGGCTTCTTTTTACTACACAGGTGAACATCAGGAGGCGGCTGTCGCAGGAGTAAGAAGAGGATACAGCTGTTAAGGGTTTAGTGTGGCCTACGAGTTGTGCATGTACACTCGTATGGCAATTTGAGTTAGCAAGATGTATAGGTTGTGAGTGGATTGTAAGAAGGTTATGTAAATGGTTAAGGTTGTTAGACTAATGTTCGGTATATTCTGTAGTCAGACCGTGGCAAGGTCCTGGATTGTAAAGAATTCCGCTGTGACATGTGTATATATATACTGTTAAGTTGCGAGACCACATTTGGATTGAGTTGGGATGTTACAAAAAGTGGTATCAGAGCGTAGTTACGCTCTGAAGACAAGAAATACCGAACTTAGGAGAATGATGAGGTTGAGATTGAGTTATGGGTTAAGGGTTGAGAGATAGAGTGAGGGGTGCGTTAGCCAGGACTCCCCGGTGCTTACCGGATATCCATAGTACCTAGGCCCGCCCTCCACGTCCCTAACCCTAAATGTGTGGGACAAACGCCAGAGAGAAGAAAGCCTTCTCTTACTCGGGGAAACCCGATCTGGCAGTTAGCTAACAGTAAGCAATACCTGAAACAACTTGTTGTACAACAGTTAAGGAGGATTGGGAGATTTTTAATGGAGCGCAACAGAGAAACAGGCGCTACCTAAGGAATACTATCAGTAAGGGAACGGTAATTACCGGCAACATGGGTCGACATGCTACGCAGTCGAAATAACCCGCCATACCAATGATAAGGAAAGCACTACGGGTGCAATAGAAAGGAAAAAGAGAAATGACATGAGTACCGGACAGTGGTCCGAAGAAGAATAACAGTGAAATAATACAGAGCATGAGGATTAAGATTACTGGAAGGTCCAGTTAAGGAACGGGAACTCATATAAATGGTTACCGGAATAGGACTACGGTGTAGTGCCTAAAGAAGAATCATTACTGAGCAACCACAACAAATGTGTGGAGACAGGAGCGAGCATTAAAACATAAGGGAATATTAAGGGGTTCCCTCAGAAAGAGGAACGCCCTGATAAATGACAGTACTGTCAAACAACAAGGAAACTGCCGGATGGACGGTTATCCAAAATAAGAGATTATCGAAGGAGTCCCGAGGACTACCAATTACATGGAAATTAGAAGGAAGTGTCACTATCGACGTACCTTGTACCAATAGCCCATCCTGCATGGCGCACTTGCCATAGCAAGTGCTACCACGGTTAAGCCACGCGAAAAGCCATCAAGGCGAAATAGGAGAACGCTACAGTTGAAACGCATACTAATACCGGATTGTAAATCCATAAGAACAGAAAAATAAGACCTTAGAAAGGCCCGACGGCCTGACCATGATGAGATGAACCGACACATCAGCCAGCAGGGAGCTGAGCCTAGACGAAATACTAAACCCTATAAATACTAGCAACGGTATAACCCACTACAACAACAACCGACAGTACGGTAAGAACACCAATCTCAAACTCCAAGGGGAAAACCTAAGAGATTGCTCGGTATCGCGAGCAAAAACACTATATAAGCAATGAGATACAAGGGATGTAATATAAGATACTGTTGAAACTGTTGAAGCATCGACTTACAACGAAAACGGGATAAGACTCCCAGAGTGACCATTAAGGATACCAATAACAACATTCTTCAATGAAGATGTTGGACGACCCAGAAAACAAGGACAAAAGAAATAAACGTAAGCTGTGACCTACTAAGGATTAAAGTCGTACAACCCTGGAAAAAGGAAAGCTCAAAGGACTACCCCCACAAAGCGGGCATAGTCGAGCCGAACAACTGATGAATGACAGTTAATACTGTTTGTTTAACTCATTAATACCCAAGTATGATTGATCATCAACGGGTGGCGTAGTCAACGGAAGTTGAACGAAGCGTTGTGATGGGAGTATAAGATAACAGGATTATGTCCAACTTGGACACCGTAAGGCAAACGCCTAATACGAACCTAACCTTGACTATTGAAAGACATAAGTCTAATAAAATGACAGCATTGTCAAAGACATTAAGTAACCTCAGAACACCTGAACAACTTCCATAGCCGGAAGCAGGATGCAGCAACTTACCATAAAACCCGATAATACATTTAGTATGTAACCTAATGATTGATGGTGTCCCAAGGGACCAGAAGTTTATGAGAACAACCTACAGATGAGTAAGAGTACAAATAATGAACTGAGACATTAAGCATTAGGAGCCTACGAGCCAAGGATGTTAACCACATCAGAGCCCGAGGCGCAGTAAGTTATAAGAGAGCTTATTTAAGCCATGAGGAACTACAATGCGTAGATATGAACGGTTACCAAACCTATAATTTAGATTGGGAAAAACAATACCAAGAAAAGGTACCAATGAGAATATTGAGATAATGCTAAGGACAGGAGCGGAGAACGAACCATGCCTTTTAGGGTGGGGATACCTCTCCTTGTTGTGAGGCCATGAGTGGGAATCAACCCCTCAAAAAGGGCTTTCACTTGTTAGAGAAGAGATACACTTTATTTAGAAAATGGGAACCATGAACCTTGAGATTACTTTAGAACATACCAGATACACTTGAGAAATAAGGTAGGTTGCAGAGATAGACCTCATATCCAACACCCAGGATGTAAGAATTAACGATTGTCAGAGGTAAACATTGTGACTGCACGTTATGGCACGTCAATTAAGCAATGCTCAGAAGAGCTTGTGAATCAGTGGATGACTTCTTCAGTTACCAGTTAAACTACATGGTAGATAACACCACTAAGGATGGAAGAAAGCGAAAGAGATTTGCCTACTTACGAATCTGAGATTGGAGCAGAACATCTTTACATCAAGAGTCAACTATTTTACAACACGGTACGACAACCGCCTATGCCGGAATGAAAGAACTCCCAGTGTGTTTACACCGAGAAGGGATTGAGTATAAGGTAAGACATTAAAATAAGTGAATAAGGGGTTGCACCATTAATGAGCAACATGGTAAAGGCCAACTACCACGGTAGTAGTGGTCGTGAGTACAATAGTTAGATAGGTGGATTAAGTCATGGTACGCGGTAAGGCGACCATTATGTATGAGCCGTCAAATATTGACACTGAGGCAATTAGATTTATGAGTTAAGACCAGCATAAGTAAGAAAATAAGATGGTAGACGAACTGAGCATTGATGCCAGTAGCCTGGACCTAGTTAGGTAAGATTTTACAGGAAACACACTACCCATTCCTTAAGGAACTGGAAGTGCATTCCTAGTAGCATAAATATGAGGAACAAGATAAGAGGCTCTACGAAGAGACCTCAATTATTAAGAGACCGAATCACGACGGAATACAGAAAGGAGCTGGAGTATACCGTAACCAAGAACACAGTAAATGGACTTCCCTTGATTAACTTCAAGAAGAACAATAAATGTTATTATGGAACGATGAAAGAGGAGATCGACAACAGAATACTTCATAATTAGCAATAGCTAAACGTGTGACGGACACTATGAGTTTACTAAAACGAGACGTGGGACGACTGCACCCCACAGGGGCTTGCAGGCCTGACACGCTCATTTATGAGTTAGTTGGGTAAGTAGTAATGTACCAGTAAGGTACCCCATGCATGTAGACGAGTAGTGTAAGGAACACGGGAGGTAGTCGACTCCGTACCACGGACAACGACGCAAGACCACACAAGAGCAGCTACTACCACAGACAGTCGAAGAGAAGAATTTAATTGAACCAGCAACACAGAGGAACCAGAGGACAGATAATTAAGAATTATGAAGTGCGAAGAGCACGGATTGTTTAGTACAGACATTGGACATGTCTTAAGATGTAAGGGATTAAGACTGTAAAGCGCGATATGCACTAAACAGTAGTTTCAGACTAAGAATCATCCTCAGACCAAAGGTCAGTTGGGGAGAACAATTTAGATGTTCGAGAAAATACTAAGAGTATGAGCATAAAATCTCCAAGGAGAATAGATAGACGAGTTATAACTCATCAAGGCCGTGTATATATAAAGATAACACGTGTCCATTGAGAGACTAATATTCCTAAACAGTAAGGATGCAGAAGGATATACAATGCTATCAAAAGCTAAGTGAGGCAGTTAAGCCTAAGAACATCAGAGTGGCGCAGCGAAAGCTAGCAGATCACTACCTTTGAGATTAGACCAAACTAAGTTAAGGAAACGGTATAAGTACCGTTAAGAATCCTCGATACAAAGACTAAGTCATTTCTGATTGAATTATAAGTAAGATAGATGACGTGGAAGCTAGAATGCTTGGTGAGAATTAGACATCTTGAACTTATGTTCAAAGATCATATAACGCTGATTACGTGGGCGTAATCCATTTTAAGGGGGGTAGAGCGAAAACCGCTTAGCGCATGTTTGTGTACTGAGTACATAAACTACGATGTGCATAGCACAAAATAATTTGAGAATATGTTTTACATAAACATTTTAAGATAAACCATGGTTACTGCACACAGAAGATGTGAATACCATACATATTAAGTACCTATCTTGTTAACTCCGGTGTGAGTACAAGTTAAGAGAATTAAGGAAGAGGATTAAGGAGACTTAAGGAATAAGGAATATATGAGGTATAAGTCGATATGAGACTATGTGTGAGATAAGAATAAGATAACACTATGAGGTATTATTTGATATGAGCATGAGGAAGGATATAGTAATGAGAATTGGTATGAGACTGATATAGAATTTAGTAGGAATTTAAGTCTGAGGTAATTACTAAGAGATGAATTGGGAATATTTGATGGAATGAGTCCACACTTTGGAGATGTATTGATTATGATTAGAAGAACAAAAAAGATAGAAAATTGGACATTGGTGAATTACCTGATGTTTGAAAATGACGTGGGAGGTGGAACTTGATTTTCTAGGGATCAAGGGAAACCGAACACAAATTGGAGTGGAAGGATGGTTCTACACTGATGCTGATCACATCAGGGTAGGATTATTCCTGAAACTCCCTACCAGTGGTCACAAGTAAATCACACTAAGGATAGAGGCCTTAGGATAAAAAAAAAATGAAAAAAATGAAATTGGAGTTGCTTGTATTTTTAATTAGAGGAATTATTCCTCACATGACCTCGTAAAAAGGATTACCTTTTTACTGAGTCTCGCCCATGAAGTCGAGGACGCACGAGCCTTTGTCTTCGGACCGGTGACATGGGGAGAGCAGCGTGTTTTGTATTCTAGCCCATGGTGACGAGGACGAATGAGCCATTGTCTACGGACCGGTGACATGGGAGAATACGTTGGAAGTTATGTGAATGTTTTAATCATCAAAAGGAACAAAAGGAATTTTGAATGCTACACATGCTTAAGCATGTTGTGTGATATTTAAGAATAAGCATATGGTGGACTTAAGGATTCAATGAGATTAAGTATACATAAGTATGATCTATATGATCTAAGGAATGAGGTAAGACATGTATTCTAATGAGATAAGATGCATGGGAACTTCGGGGACGAAGTTCTTTTAAGGGGGGTAGATTGAAATACCCCAAACCTAAGTATGCTAAGTAAACATCAAATCATGATGTATTAAGGCTAAAATATGCCTTAGAAAGATTGGTAGACAATTTAAACTAAGGAAAACACAAGAAAGTGCCTTAAGGGCAATCAGGGCAAAAACGTGCTCTAAGCTTGGAGAGACTTGGGTGAGTACCCAAATATCATGATAAGACCTTAGTAATATTCTAATGGTCATTTTAAATCAATTAGCAAAGAAAACCAAGCTTGAAAACAAGTTAAAACACAAAATGTGCTTTAAGAATTCTTAAAGCACATTTTGAGAAATTGTCTTAGAATTGAGTTTTGAGTGGCTAAATGTCCATCATTACTCTTTAATCAATATGTGTACTAATTAGTATCACATTAGGAGGTCTAAATCAATGGGAAATCAAAAATTTCCCGATTATGTGCCTTGATTAGTGAATAGTAACTATTTAGTGACTAGTTTAAGTTTTAATCAATATAAGTCAATTAATTGGTCAACAAAGACCATGTTAGCCTTATATTAATGGGGTGGCCGGTTTTTATGTGGGGAGTCACCACATGAGTCATCAAATGAGAAAGGAAAAGAAGAGTAAAGTGAGAAAAGTTACTATTTGCTTTTATAAAGCAAAATATCCTTATAAGCTACATTTTCTTCTTCTCTCTCTTCATTTCTCTTCTTCCCACGGTTTCTTCTTCCCTTCTCTTGCTCCAAACCGAGAGAGCTTCTTCCATGGGTGCTCCACCTTCAAATGCTCACCAAGTGTTCATCTTTGCTCCAAATCAAAAACTAAGTGTAGATTTCTCTTAGTTAGGCCAAGACCTATCTTTCTATCTTTTCAAATCTTTCAAAGCTCCATTTTGGTGCCATGAGAAAACTCCATTGATGGAGGAAAATCAAGTTTGAAGAGCTCATTGGCTTCTCCATTCTCTTAAGGTAAAGAAAATGTAAGAAAAACCATGTTTCCATCATCTCTTGTACATGGCCGAAAATTACTACTCATGGGGATTCATTTTTATCCATTGTTCTAGCTTGATTCTATTCTCCAAGGGCTAGAGGAGGTCCTACTTAATTCATATCCAAGCTTGCTTTGAGAATCCAAGGTAAAACATTCAGTTTAATACCTTAGAACACATTTTCTAACCTAGGTTTTCATTCCTTAAGGTTAGTGTATTGTTTAGTGCTCATATGAGTCATTGGTTATTGATTAGAACATTGGCAAGGAAAGTTTGAGTGGTGGCCGATATTCATTCAAGAAGAAGGCCTAAGGAGGAAGTTAAGATAAGCTTGAGAAAACAAGGTAAAATGCTTACCTAATGGTGGTTTAAGATTAAGGAATGAGTTTTAGATAAATACCAATGTGGCTTAGAGCTTACATTGTGTATTGGGTTATATAACCTAAGAAAAAGAACATAAACAAGCTTATGAACTTGTGATTAAGGAGCTAATGAGAATGAGTTAGTAATATAAGGTTAAGGTGGTTTTTAAGAGCATTATAACTACTATGAGATTGATGAGTGTATTTGCAGGTTGAAAGCTTATATATGTGGGAAATTCAGTGTTTAAGTTTAAGTCATTTAAGGGCCTAAGAGCCATGTCATTTAAGAGCCTTAGTGCTATGCAATTTAAGATTATTGCAATATATTGAGTTTGTTGTGAATGAGTTGGTTTGGGTGATGAGATATGATGAGGAAGAACTTGAGGTGTGTGTGAGATTATTGTGTGAGAAAAATAATGTGTTTGGGAATGATAAGATACTAGAGGAGCTATGGCGAAATTTGAGTAGAAAACAAAGCGTTTAAGTGGTGGTGGTGAGTTAATTTGCCCTAGGGTTTACTAGGGAGCATTAAAGGAATTTGAGTGGGAATGAGTTAAACTAAGGAGTTCTTAAGGATGAGAATGACCTAGAATGGTCTATGAGGAATTTAGAGTTTAGGTGGGTGTATTGAACACACCAAAGTCATGAGATGAGGAATATAAGATTTGAGCATAAGTTTAAGGAGAAGGTATGATGCTTAAGGTGATTAAGATATGTTCTAAGGGAATATAATGACTAAGGAAGTACTAGGAAGTTTTAGAGATTGTCTTGATGAAGAGGGGTAAGATAAAGTGTTGGAATGAGTGGTAATGACTTAGGCATTACTTGGGGGATTTAGGAATCAAGAGAATGTAATTGAGTATTTAGAACTTAGGCAAATGTTGGTAAACAACTAGGAAGGAAATAAGGTGTTGGTGTATGGAAGCTTAAGCTTGTGAAGGAACTTTTAGTAAATGCTTGGAAGAGTTTTAGATAGTGAGAGATGCTTGGGAGATGATGTTATAGTGGTGAGGAAAACATTGGCATAGTGGTTACATTAAGTATGAACCACCACCTAGAAACCTAGAGGAAAGCATTACAAGAGTAGCATTATTACAAGGAAAATGCATAATGACTAAGGTGGATTTTGGTGGATGATTTAAGGTATTTAAAGGAGGTTATAAGGTGGGTTTTAGGTGCCAAGATGATGTTGGACCTATTAGAATACTTGTGGAAGAGTTTGGCATTGAAAGAGGCAATTTAAGAGAGAGATCTGTAGTGGACCGACCCAGGGTCCGACCCAGTTTTGGGTCGGTCGGGCCATGTTGAGCCAGCCGGAATGTCTCTGGACTGGACCGACCCAGAGGGTTTGGGTCGGTCGGCTTAGCTTTGGGTCGGTCGGACAAAGGTTTGATGTAGGAAAATGGGTTCGGTAAGGGACCGACCCAGAGGGTTTGGGTCGGTCGGTCTAGCTCTGGGTCGGTCGGATGAGTTTCAAGAGACGGAAGGAGTTTCTGTAATGGACCGACCCAGGGGTTGGGTCGGTCGGTGGGTCGGTCGACCCTTAACACTTAGAAAAAAAAAGAAATTTTGAATTCTAAGAATGGCAATGGGTAATAAGGTATGCCTTTGGTAGGGTAGTAATGATTGAGACCCTAAGAACTTAAGAGATTAAGCTAAGTTAAGTATAAACTTGAAAGTTTAAGATTAAGTTGTAAGATTAAGTGGTAAGACTTAAGAAGTGTTAGGTTGGGATCGTTAAGAGTTAAGTAAGGTAAGTAAATTAAGTAAGTTGAATTAAGTTAAGTGATTAACAACCTAAAACTGAATGAATGTTTTAGGACTCGGGGATTTGGACTCCGGAGGAGAGTAAGCAACCGAAACGACCAACGGTGAACGGTACAGTTGTTTCTTCTTGTGACCTGCTTGCTAACGAGGTGTCCTCGGCTTGTGTGCTATTTGTTTTGTGTGCTCACTAAACAAGATAAAGCATGCAACCGGAACATATTATATAACATATTTGTTGTTGTGTGATGTTTGAAAACTAACACAACATACCGTGAGAACTTACTAACCAATGTTTAGTAAGGAATTGAGTGAGATTAAGGAACGCCCCCTAATGAGGGACGATATGAACCGAAAGAGGTCAACCAACAAACATGGTCTTGAGATAACTACTAACTGGAACTTGAGTGAGGAAACCCGGGACCGATCTCCGGTCATGCATGCTAAGGAAAGGGAGTCGGTATCTATAGCAGATTCGACTTCCGATTAAGGACTTGTCTTCGGACTTGTTGCCTAGGGCCGGTTGCCGGCTCAGCTACGCTGGACTCCCGTCCAGAGTAGGTGGCATTAAGATGGTGCGGTGGGATCACCTAAATCCCAGGTTCGAATTAGATACGGCCAATCCCTTCCAGGAAAGGTTTGTATATAGAGATTAAGATTGAGATTAAGATTAAGATTAAGTTAAGTTACAATCATTGTTTAAAGGATGATTTGTATTATTAAGATTAAGATTAAGTTAAGTTACAATCATTCCTGTTTAAAGGATGATTTGTATTATTAAGATTAAGATTAAGTTAAGTTACAATCATTCCTGTTTAAAGGATGATTTGTATTATTAAGATTAAGATTAAGGTAAGGTTAAGATGAGTTGCAACCATTCCTTTTTAAAGGATGGTTTGTAATATTAAGATTAAGATAAGCTACACCCACTCCTGATTAAAGGATGGTTGTTTCTAAGATTAAGATAAGAATCAGATTGAGGTAAGATAAGGATGGACTAAGATAGAGAGAGAACAATACTTAAGGAGTTAAATACCTAACTCTCTAATTAAGGGAACGCATTTAAGTCGTTCATTGTGTGTGAACTTTGATTGTTCATATCTGAGTTGTTGTTTACTGCACTTTCTATTATGTTGTGCATCTAATCAACCTCCATGCTATCGACAATTAGTCGTCGTAGCCACGTTAGCTTGGGGGCCATGAGAGGATAGTACCAGCATTCGTGCTGACCCCCTCGGGGGCTCTTTTTACTACACAGGTGAACATCAGGAGGCGGCTGTCGCAGGAGAGGAGTAAGAAGAGAGGATACAGTGTTAAGGGTTTAGTGTGGCCTACGAGTGTTGCATGTACACTCGTATGGCAATTTGAGTTAGCAAGATGTATAGGTTGTGAGTGGATTGTAAGAAGGTTATGTAAATGGTTAAGGTTGTTAGACTAATGTTCGGTATATTCTGTAGTCAGACCGTGGCAAGGTCCTGGATTGTAAAGAATTCCGCTGTGACATGTGTATATACTGTTAAGTTGCGAGACCACATGGTGAGTGGTGGGAGGTTACAAACCACATCCCCTTAATACTTGGGCTTTAGCACAACATTTTCTTGGCAGTGCCCTTACTTAGCCCATTGTTTGGTCATCCAAAGACCGACCATAAACACACCTTAGGTGATGTGAAAGAGTGGGGAAACCAAAAAGAATAGCGTGCAAAGACCTATTCGTTTGGAGGACTTGGACCCGCGCTCCAAGCACCTTCTGGATTGATCCATACCCGTTGGTCCAGTTCGTCTATAAGGACATGTTGAACTGTGAAACTTGCTTGCTTGTAGGAGCATCCACACCAAGCCTAGAAATTGATAGGAACTTTTCCACAACACTCAGCCCAACCAAATTTGTGGCTTGATTGTTTGCGACCCAAAGGCCTTGTTTGGTTTTAAGTGAGTGAGTCATTGTTTGGGGCTTTGGCCCAAATCTTAGATTTAGGTGATTTCTCTTTCGGCCCAGTTTGAATTATCCATTTAGTTCTTGGGCTATCACCCAAATTTGGAATAACACATGAGGCTCGTAAATAAATTTAGGGAATCATCGGAACAAGGACCTCTCTTGAATCCTTTTCTGCCGACAGTCCGTTCAGGCACACTCGTTCTAGCCCAAACACACTTCGGCCACGTTCCACATCTTCAAAACTTTATGGCACAATTACCACACTCATGACTTAACTCATTTCAGCCACAGGCCAATTCAAAGCTTAAGCCCATGTGCCTCACTTTTGATCCAAAACATCTGGGCCCAATTGCCTATTCACAAATATTTTGGCCCATATACCATACCTCCACAATATCCTGGCCCAAATGCCTGTCCTTAGTCCTTTAAATAACCAGACCCATGTGCTTCACATACCCCGGTCTAAGCGGCCCTGTTCTTATGATACTTTGGCCCACATACTTTGTCATTAACCCATAGTGCATCCCAATCCGAACATCTACATTTTGGTGTTATACCCAAAACTTTAGCCCCCCGAAAGAGGGTCTCTTGAGGCGTAGGTACTAAAAGGGTAGTTTGGTCAAGTAGCATGGATTCTAGTTCAATAGGCATATTCCGGAGTGTTTGGGATAGCTTAGTCATCTTCAGGGGCATTTTCGTAATTGTCAAAGGCTCCTAATAAGCCCCCTATAAGCTTTCTCTCTCCTCCGTAAATGGCTTTAATCAACTTGAAATACTTTGAAATGTTAACCCATGATAGAGGATGACATTTTAATCATACTGGTTTTAGAATTTTGATTTTTCAAATTTCCAATAGTTTTCTAGTAATTTCTAATTGAATCTGAGGAGAAATTGAATTTAAAAATATTCCAATATCCAAAAAAATTCAATTTCACCTTTGAAAAATTAGAAATGTCTTCCTTTACACGTGGTAAAAATTTCATAGTCAAATTCCCTTTGAAAAGCCTTTGAGCTAAGACATCAGTAAATCTCAGTTTTTACCGCATTTTTCTATCTTTAGTGAGGCCTACTTAAGGAACCTTAACTCTTGATCAAAGGACAAGTGGAAGAATCGTAAGAAGTCAGAAAACTCTGTCGTCCTTACCCTCTCACGTTTTGCCACTCCCGAGCACCGAAATGCCATCAAAAATCCTTCAAAATCATCACATAAGCACAATTTTCAATTCCCATCGTTACTCCAATCATCAAACCTCAACCAAACCAACACCAAAACGTGAAGAACATCAAGAACAACAAGGAGTCAGAAGCCCGGGTCAAACTCTTTTCGAATTCACCATCAACGAGGCTCTCAAAGTATCCCGACATGAAGGATCGCTTCAATTACGTGGTCAAATAAGGTTAAAAAACTGGTTTTCTAACTCCTTTTGACTTTAATTACCCTTTGTCAAAATTTGAGTTCGAACCGAACTTTTTCACCTTCTGAATTAACATTTTCCTTTGTTCTTGTCTAATAACTTGTGCACCACGTTTTGTGTTTAATTCGGCTTCAAATTGAATTCTTTTGAAGACTAACTTGTTGAAAATCTCGTCGGCTACACACTCATAAAATTTGAGCCCAAAACACAACCGGGAACCACTAGAACGCCACCGTCCGAGGGTTGTCCGTGCATACAGACTTTATGTCCGGGGTCCCGGACTGCCAGTTCGTGGCCACGGTGTGAGCCTCGATTTTTCAACCCTATCCTATATTGATTAAGTTGATTAGGATCTTATCGGGTTTTAGGTCCACTTATAACCTAAGTTTAATAACTAAGTCATTCAACCACAATTATTAAAACCTAAGTTAGCTCACTGGAACCTATTATAAGCTGCCACCTAATTTTATCCTAGATCAAATTAGGAAAGGAGAGTTTGGGTTCGGGGGCTTTATATTTGACTTATTTAGGGTTCAAATTACTTCCATTACCCCTAGAAGTCGTTTTTCCTCTACGTAGTCTAATTACGGCTTACTACAAAGTCGTTTTAACCTAAGTGCGCAAGTTTCTGATTTTTTTGTATTTTTGATATTTTTTGACAGAAAATTAAAGTGAAAATTAAAACTACCTCCACTAGGGTTTCAGAGGCAGAATTAGGTCAAATTTTAATTATGTCCGCAGCCACAAACATGATGACCGAACCCACGGACCCTAGTTAACCTAGTTATACAGAAAAGTCGAATCGAAAAGAAAACGAATTTTTAAAATGTCCGGGGCCACAGACAGGGCGTCCGTGGGCCCGGACATTAGTTGAAAAAACCTAGAAAATTCAAAAATTTAATTCCCGCCGCGGTTCGGGGGTTTCCGTGACCTTGGACAGGCCGTCCGGGACCCCGGACAGGCTGTCCGTAGTGTAACACCCCATCTCAATCCAATCGTGGTTATCACAAACTTATCACTATATATACAAACTCTGCAGCGGATTCAAATACATTCCAGGACCTTGCCACGGTCTAACTACAGAATATACCGAACATTAGTACATACAAATCTTAACAAAAAACGTATCCTTCTTATAATCCCCTTACATCCTATACATCTTAATAACTCAATTTGCCATACGAGTGTACATGCACAACTCGTAGGCCACACTTAACCCGTAACACTTATACCCCATCTTACTCTCGTGACGGCCGCCTCCTGACATTCACCTGTGTAGTAAAAACAGCCCCCAAAGGGGATCAACACGAATGCTGGTACGATCCTCTCATGGCCCCCAAGCTAACGTGGCTACGACGACTAATTGTCGATAGCATGGAGGTTGATTAGATGCACAACATAATAGAAAGTGCAATAAACAACAAACCAATTATGCACAATCAAAGTTCAAACACAATGAACGACTTAAATGCGTTCCCTTAATTAGTGAGTCAATTATTTAACTCCTTAAGTTATGTTTCCTTTTAATCTCAGTCCAACCTTATCTTACCTCAATCTTAGTCTTATCTGAGTCTTAGAAAACTACCATCCTTTAAATAGGAATGGATGTAGCTTATCTCAGTCTTATATTACAAACCATCCTTTAGATAGGAATGGTCGCAACTTATCTCAAACCTGATCTTAATCTTAAAATATAAACCACTCTTTAAATAGAAATGATTGTTTCTTTCCTCAATGTTTATTTTTGTCGGGTCAAAAGCAACCCTAGCCAATGAGCTGTTAACTCCATTGGTTGAATAAACAACTTATCTTATAATTTAGGATTTAGGTGATCCTACCGCACCATCTTAATGCCTCCTACCTTGGACTGGATGTCCAATGTAGCTGAGCCGGCAACCGACCCTAGGCAACAAGTCCGAAGACAAGTCCTTAAGCAGAAGTCGAATCTGCTATAGATACCGACCCCCTTTTTCCTTAGCATGCATGACCGGAGTCAGTCCCGGGTTCCTCACTCCCCCCTTAAGTTCCAGTTAGTAGAAGTCTCAAGACGATGTTTGTTGGTTAAACCTCTTTCGGTTATTAACGAACTAATATTAGGGAGCGTTCCTTAGTCTCACACAATTCCTTACTAAACGTTGGTTAGTAAGTTCTCACGGTAAGTTGTGTTAGTTTTCAAACATCACACAACAATACAATAAACATAATGTTCCGGTTGCATGCTTTATCTTGTTTAGTGAGCACACAAGCCGAGGGACACCTCGTTAGCAAGCAGGTCACAAGAAGAACTGTACCGTTCACCGTCGGTGGTTGCTTGTTTAATCTCCTCCCGGGTCCCAATTCACAAGTCCTAAAACATTCATTCAGTTTTAGGTTATTAGTTACTTAACTCATCCCAACTTACTTAACCTACTTACCCACCATTGTTCACCATTTAATGTTCACTAAGTCCTTACAGTTTTAACTTAGACTTTTAAGTGCATCATTTCTCATTGTCTCTTATACTTATTCACCCACTTAATTGTCATTAATTCCCACCAAACATGTCCTTAATAACTTTATAATATCACTACTTATCAATCCCCATCATTACCTAACATTTTCCAAGCTTATACACCATTTTTAGAGTGGTCCGGGACCTTGTCCTCAATCTAAGTCCCGGACCCATACCTGGTTCAAACTCTCGGCTGTTTTAATGTGGTGGTCCGGGACTTTGTATGGGACTTAAGTCCCGGACCAATGCAAGCTAAAATCCTCGGGGGTAAATCAGGGGGTGGTCCGGAACTTCATACCAAACTTAAGTACCGGACCATAAGGTTGTAGCAACTCTCGGCCATATTTTTATGTTGGTCCAGGACTTTACCCTGGACTTAAGTCCCGGACCAGCTACAGATTTTTGCCCTTTTTATTTTCCTAAGTGCATTTGCACTTGTTCTCTTCATCAATAAATCACCCAAACTTTATACATGATCTTAGGCATGTTCTAATACCAAAATAACCTCTTAAACTTGTCCAATTCCTTCTCTAACCTTATAACCCAATTTCTCACATGATCTCTTAACACTTGTAATATTTTCCTTACACTTCCAACATGTAAACTTTGTCTAAAACTTCAACTAACCAAAGTGTTTCTTTTCCACCAATATAACTACTCCTCAAGCATCATCATGCACAACCCATGCACAAATTCCTCTCTTTCCATTTGTTACTCACCAAGCTAAACTCATGAACTTACCTATACATTTCCTCCCATCTTCTTAGCACCTTAACATTGTTCTTCATTAACCTTGTCCATGCTATACCCTCCTTAGAAATTTCCATCTCTTTTACCCAATTTACTCACCATTCTCATGATCTTACACTCTTATACATTCCTAGTCAATTTCCTCTACAATCGACAACATTCTCCTTCAATCTTCACTCCCATCACCTAAGTCCACTCATTACCATCTAAACTAAAACCTTATTGTTCCACCACTAGTATCCTCTTCACTTAGACAAGCTTCCCAAAATTCTCATTGTTATATTCCCTAGTTCATACCTAAATCATCTTAAGCATTATACACCTTCTCCTTCAAATTTATGCACAAGTCTCACCATTCCTCTTACCATGACTTTGGTGTGTTCAATACACCCTTTTAAACTCTAATTTCCTCATAGACAACTCTAGGTCATTCTAAACCCCAAGAACTCCTTAGTTAACTCATTTCCACTCAAATTCTTCAGAATGATCCCTAGTGAACCCTAGGTAATATCAATTCACAACCACCACTTAAACACTTCTTTTTCTACTCTAATTTCGCCATAGCTCCTCTAGTATATTATCATGCCCATAAGCATTGTTTACATCATTCAACCATCTCACACACATCAAGTCCTTTCCCATCTTATTTTCTCACCCAAATCTACTCATTCACAACAAACTCAATATAATGCAATAATCTTAAATTGCATAGCACTAAGGCTCTTAAATGACATGGCTCTTAGGCCCTTAAATGACTTAAACTTAAACACTGAATTTCCCACATATAAAAGATTTCAACATGCAAATACACACAACAAAGCTCCCATAGCAATATAAGTGTTCTCTTAATTCACCTTATACTTATCTTACTAACTCATACCCATTGGCTCCTTAGTCACAAGTTCACAAGCTTGTTTAAATTCTTTTTCCTAGGTTGTATAACCCATTACATAATGTAAGCTTTAAGCTACATTACCACTTATCTAAACACCACCTCTGAAACCTTAAACCACCATTAGGTAAGCAATTTACCTTGTTCTCTCAAGCTTATCTTAACTTCCTCCTTAGACCTTTTTCTTGAATGAATCTCGGCCACCCATTTAATTTCCTTTGCCAATGTTCTAATCAATATACAATGACTCTCATGAGTGCTAAATATTACACTAACCTTAAGGAGTAAACCCTAGGTTAAAAATGTGTTCCTAGGTATTAAAATGAGTATTTTACCTTGAAGTCTTAAGGTAGGCTTGGATATGAATCAAGAAGGGCCTCCTCTAGCCCTTGGCAAATAGAAAACAAGCTAGAACAAGGCATAAAAATGAAGCCCCATGAGTAGTAATTTTCGGTAATGTGGAGAAATGATGGAAACCTAACTTTTCTTACATATTCTTTACCTTAAGAGAATGGAGAAGCTAATGCACCCTCCAAGCTTATTTTCCCCCTTCAATGGAGACTTCCCATGGCTCCAAAATGAAGCTTTTCCAATTTTGTAAAGATAGAAAGCTAGAGCTTGAGCTAACTAAGAGATATATGTGTTTAGTTTTTTATTTGGAGCTAAAATGAGCAAGTTATGAACAAATGAAGGTGGTGGTGCCATGGGTGCTGCTTGGACGGCTTGTAACAGAGAAGAAGAAGAAAACCGTGGAAGAAGAAGATAAATGAAGAAGAGAGGAGAGAGGTAGGCTAATATAAGATATTATGCTTTTAAAAGCAAATAGTAACTTTCTTTATTTTCCTCTTCTTTTCCTTTAATTGCTTAGTCATGTGGTGACTCCCCAAATCAAAACCCGCCCCCTCTTATAATGGAGATATTTATGGTCTTGGTTGACCATCTTATTGACTTATGTTGACTTAAGCTTAATTTGGGCACTATTTGGCACTATTCACAAATTAGTGCACATATTTGTGAAATTTTTGGTTTCCCATTGATTTAGACTTCCTAATGTGATACTAATTAGCACACAAGTTGATTAAGATGTAATCATAGGCATTTAGCCACTCAAAACCCATTTCTAAGACAATTTCTCAAAAAGGTGCTTTAAGGAGTCTTAAAGCACATTTTGTGTTTAAGCTTGTTGTTGAGCTTGGTTTTCTTTGGTAATTGATTTAACATGTCCATTAGCATGTTAATAAAGTCTTATAATGGTATTTGGGTGCTAATCAAAGTCACTCCAAGCTTAGAGCACATTTTTGCCTTAATTGCCCCTAAGGCATTTTCTTGTGTTTTCCTTGGTTTAAATTGTCTACCAATCTTTCTAAGGCATATTTTAGTCTTACTAAATCGTAAATTGATGTTTACTTAGCATCTTAGGTTTGGGGTATTTCAATCTACCCCCCTTAAAAGAACTTTGTCCCCAAAGTTCCCATGCATCTTATCTTATTAGAATACATGTCTTACCTCATTCCATAGATCATATAGATCACACTTGTACATTCTTAAACTTATTGACCCATTAGGTCTGTCATATTCTTATACTCGAATATCACACAACATGCTTAAGCATGTATAGCACTCAAAATTCCCTTTGTTCCTTTTGATGATTAAAACATTCACATAATTTTCATCGTATTCTCCCATGTCACCGGTCCGTAGACAATGGCTCGTTCGTCCTCATCACCATGTGCCAGAATACAAAACAACTCTGCTCTCCCCATGTCACCGGTCCGTAGACAATGGCTCGTTCGTCCTCGTCACCATGGGCCAGAATATAAAACAACTCTGCTCTCCCTATGTCACCAGTCCGATGACAAAGGCTCGTGCGTCCTCGACTTCATGGGCAAGACTCAGTAAAAAGTTAATCCTTTTTACGAGGTCAGGTGAGGAATAATTCCTCTAATTAAAAATACAATCAACTCCAATTTCATTTTATCCTAATGCCTCTATCCTTAGCGTGATTTAATTGTGACCACTGGTAGGGAGTTTCAGGAATCATCCAACCCTGATGTGATCAGCATCAGTGTAGAACTATCCTTCCACCCCAATTTGTGTTTGGTTTCCCTTGATCCCTAGAAAATCAAGTTCCACCTCCCACGTCATTTTCAAGCATCCAAATAATTCACTCATGTCCAATTTTCTATCTTTTTAGTTCTTCTAATCATAATCAATACATCTCCAAAGTGTGGACTCAGTCCATCAAACATTCCCGATTCATCTCTTAGTAATTACCTCAAGACTTAAATTCCTACTAAGTTCTATAACCGTCTCATACCAATTCTCACCATCTTATATCTCATAGCATTACTATCTTCTTCCTCATATTCATATCGAACAGTATCCCATAGTGTTATCTTATTCTTATCTCACACATAGTCTCATATCGACTCATACCTCATATATTCCTTATTTCTTAAGTCTCCTTAATCCTCTTCCTTAATTCTCTTAACTTGTACTCACACCGGAGTTAAAAAGATAGGTACTTAATATGTATGGTATTCACATCTTCTGTGTGCAATAACCATGATTTATCTCAAAATGTTTATGTAGAACAAATTTAAAACAAATTCTCAAATTATTCTGGGCTATGCACACCGTAGTTTATGTACTCAGTACGTAAACATACGCTAAGCGGTTTTCGCTCTACCCCCCTTAAAACGGATTACGCCCACGTAATCAACATTATATCATAACTATGGTAATGGCTTAGTCTCTATATCGAGGATTCTTACGGTACTTATACCATTTTCTTAACTTAGTTTGGTCTAATCTCAAAGGTACTGATCTGCTAGCTTCCGCTGCGCGACTCTGATAATCTTAGGCTTAACTGCCTTTCTTATCCTTCATAGTATTGTATATCCTCATCTTGTATGCTTATGATTTAGTACTAAAGATCTCTTAATGGACACGTGTTATCTTTATATATACACGGCCTTGATAAGTTGTAGCTTGTCTATCCAGTCTCTCTTGGAGATCTTATGTTCATATTCTTAGCGTTCTCTTAAGTGTCTAAATCGTTCTTTCCATCTGACCTTTGGTCTGAGGATGATTCTTAATCTGAAACTGCTGTTTAGTGCTTAGTGCGCTGTACAGTTTATCCTTAACTTCTTCTTAAGATTGTCCTATGTCTATACTTAATAATCTGTGCTCTTCGCACTTCATAGTCCTAATTATTTGTTCTCTGATTCCTTTGTGTTGTTGGTTCAACTGAATTTTTCCCTTCAACTGTTGTGGTAGTAGCTGCTCTTATCTGATCTTGCGTGTTGTCCGTGGGTACGGAGTCGACTACTTCCCGTGTTCCTTACACCACTCGTCACATGCATGGGGTACCTTACTGGTACATTACTAATTACCCCAACTAACTCATAAATGAGCGTGTCAGGCCTGCAAGCCCCTGTGGGGTGCAGTCGTCCCACGTCTCGTTTTAGTAAACTCATAGTGTCTGTCACACGTTTAGCTATTGCTAATTATGAAGTATTCTGTTGTCGATCTCCTCTTCATCGTTCCATGATAACATTTATTGTTTTTCTTGAACGTAATCAAGGGAAATCCATTTACTGTGTTCTTAAGTATGGTATGCTCTAGTTCTTTCTGTATCCCGTACTGATTCGGTCTCTTAGTGACTGAGGTCTCTTTCCGTAGAGCCTCTTATCTTCTTTCTCATATTTGTTCTACTAGGAATGTACTTCCAGTTCCTTAAGGAGTGGGTAGTATGCTTCCTGTGAAATCTTACCTAACCAGGTCCAAACTACTGGCATTAATGCACAGTTCGTCTACCATCTTATTTCCTTACTTTATTGGTCTTAACTCATAAATCTAATTGCCTCAGTGTCAATATTTGACGGCTCACACATAATGGTGACTATACTGCGCACCATGACTTAATCCCCTTATAGGTATTGTCCTTATGACCTCTGCTACCGTGGTAGTTGGCCTTTACTATGTTGCCCATTGATGGTGCAACTACTTACTCACTTATTATAACATCTTATCTTATACTTAATCCTTTCCTGGTGTAAACACACTAGGGGTTCTCTCATTTTGGTGTATGGCGGTTGCCGTACTGTGTTATAAAATGGTTATCTCTTAATATGAAGGTGTTCTGCATCAATCTAAGGTTCATAAGTAGGGTAATTTCTCTCACGTTCTTTCATCCTTTATGATGTTATTTACCATGTAATTTAATCGGTTACTGAAGAAGTCATTCGTTGAATCAAAAGCTCTTTTGAGCGTTGGTCACTTGACGTGTCACACTGTACACTCACAAAGTTATCTCTGACGATTACTGATTCTTAAATCCTGGGTGTTTGATATGAGGCCTGTCTATGCAGCCTCCCTTATTACTCAGTGTATCTGGTACGTTCTAAGGTAATCTCAAGGTTTACAGTTTCCGTTCTCTAACAAAAGCGTATTATATCTCTAATAAGTGAAAGCCCTTTTGAGGGGTTTATTCCCACTCATGGCCTCACAACAAGGAGAGGTATCCCCACCCTAAATGGAATGGTTCGTTCTCCACCACTGACAATGTACTATCTCATTATTCTCATTGGTGCCCCTTTCCTGGTAGTGCTTCCACAATCTAAGTTATGGGTTTGCAACCGTTCATGTTCACGAATTGTAGTTCGTTCATGGCTTAAACAAGCTCTCTTACAACTTACTGTGCCTCGGGCTCTGATGTGGTTAACATCCTTGGCTCGTAGGCTCTTAGTGCTTAATGTCTCAGTTCATCACTTTTACTCTTACTCATCTGTAGGTATCCTCATAAGATTCTAGTTCTTAGACACTATCCACCGTTAGGTTCATATTAAATGTAGTATCGGGTTTCATGGTAAGTTGCTGCATCCTACTTCCCGCTATGGAAGTTCGTTCAGGTGATCTGAGGTCACTTAGTGTTTTTGACAATACTATCGTTTCCATAGACTTGCGCCCTTTAACAATTACGGATTAGTTTGTATTAGGCATCTGCCTTACGGTGTCTAAGTCGGAAATCAGTGTAACACCCCAACCGTTAATCTCGTCATTACCTCTTAAACCGTTACTAATTACTCTTACTCACGCAGCGGAACTCTATTTACAACGAGGGGTAAAACAACGCTGTTAGCCACCCATGTGGTTAACCAGGCCTTTCTTACTTACCGTAACGGTCTGATGAACTGGAACAACCGAATACACAATACAAATACTTTACTCAAATCATTTCTTTACTATACCGAGTCTACAGTATGAGGATGCCGACCACATATTCGGTCTTACACACTTTTCCATACATAAGTAATTAAATCTAACTACCCATGCAACCCACTGACCCCGTCCTACTCTCGAACGACAACATCTTCGGTGTACCTAAAAATAAAAACGTTGCCCCTAGGGGCTCAGCTTAACGCTGCATATGAAATTCGCATACCCCGAGCGCTAAACGGGGTACGCCGACTACTTTGTCGGATATACACGGAGTTCATTTTAGTCAAACAACATGCATCATAGCAATACAATATATATGTGTATTACTCAAGGAATCTACATCCAATCACGGAACACAATTCCTAACTAACATAACAAGGTTGTTAGTTGTATCTGTTTGCTCTTAGGCCTTGAGGGTTATACCTCACCATGCCTCGTTTACTCATTCAATATCTCACCCGCTCTCTCGGGTTACTTATTCATATACACACCCGTTCTCTTGGGCTACTCATTTTATACTCACCCATTCTCTCGTGTTACTTATACACATTATCTCACCCACACTCTTGGGTTATTTATACTCATTTTCTCACCCACGCTCTTGGGTTATTTATACTCATTTTCTCACCCACGCTCTTGGGTTAATTATACTCAAGCTCTTGTAGATTCTCGAGACACTACAGGTCTCCTACGTCACGCTTGTTACTCTTAATACATACTTAGGCCAAAACTCATGGCTCTCAAGCATAGTCTAACTTCCCCGGTTTCGACCCCACTCTGGGTCTAGCATGGTGGAAAGGTTCAACTAGCTCATGGAACTCTCTCTTAGTTCCTAACTCTTTTTACTTTGGTCCGACTACTCTCGGACTACTTACATTCCCATACACTCCTCTCTCGGAGTTATAATAATATTATGTATATTAGTCTAGAAGCATCAATCTCGATGTTTCTAATGACTTTGGGAACATTACTTAAGTTCGGTTAATCTTAGGTTTTAAGAGTTACTCATACATTCCACTTACTCATACTTTCGGTTATTTTCTTAAATCGGTAAAATCCTCATATAGGAGGTCGACCATGTCTCAAGGGAGCTACTAATCCCTTAGGTCTCTTTTACCTTATTTACTAGTTCACATCTTCGAACTATCTTTAATCCTCTTGAAGGGTGTTCACTTATCTTTCCACTCTCATTTGTTTCGTGGATTGTTTCAATATGGTTTTCTAACCGTTCGGGTATTTACTCAACCAACCTACTTCTCCTCACATTCTAGGAGTTCATATGTTTGCATTTTCGTTATACTTTAACGGATAGTTTGTGTGTTTGCACGTTTTCTTTAACATAAGCATTGACCCGATCCATGGGTCTCTAGCCAAACGTTACTCACTATGAGTCGGTCTTTACCCTATATGTTAGACCACACCGGCATACAAGTATGTTAGCTCATTCAACATACAGCAAGACATACATAATCAAACAAGGGATTATTTTCATGCTTTAGTCTTGATTAAGCCGGCACACAACACACAAGTCAACGTAACTCGGTTAGCACGCGGAGTATGAGAAAATCACACCTTTCACCGGGGGTTTTACTTTTACCGTGTCATCTCACCATGCTCGGTTCACACACGATCCTCTGATAATGTTTCAAACATTTATTAATACTAAGATCATACGGTACATAATTAAATGCTACTCCCGTACATACCTCATTATCCTGTTATCTCGGTTTTACTCTTGTTAATTTGAGTTCACAGTTCTCAATCACTTCTAACACTTTCTAGCGCCCTTACATGTCACCAACCAAGGCCTTAACATCTTATAACATCATTTACATTCAAACCCCCATCATTAGGAACCTTTAAAACACTCTCTGTAGATTCTGGGGGCGGTCCGGGACTTGGTCCCTACCTTAAGTCCCGGACCAATGCTGGTCCTAACTCTCGGCCTTATTTTTGAAGTGGTCCGGGGTTTATACATCTCTTAAGTCCCGGACCAAACCCGCACTCAAACTCTCGGCATGAATTTCAATATGGTCCGGACCTTATCCATATCTCTAGTCCCGACCGGGTACAGACTTCTATCCTCGGCTATTATTTAAGGGGTGGTCCGGGACATGGGCAGGGACTGAAGTCCCGGACCTATCAAACTGGAAAACTCTCGGGGGCATTTTAAGGGGTGGTACGGAACATGGTCCTAGACCTAGTCCCGGACCCTACTGCTGTTTTGACAGATTTGGCATTTTCCAAATCTGTTACAACCTCATTATTTCACCATTGATTCTCCAATCTTTCCCACTTATAATCTACATGTTTTAGCACTTATTACCCTTCTAAACCACCTTAATCCAACCACCAAGTCCTCTCACAAACTTTTGATTATTTCACTAAAATTCACTTATATTTCATAAGTAGTTTTCAAGTTCTCATCAATTCTTGCAACAGATTTAGCTCCCTCTTTTTACCATTCATTTTTCACTCACTAATGTCATTCCAAGCACTTAAATGGCATTATTCTTACTCCTAATACACTCTTCTCCATAGTTTGGTTTTCCAAACCATCACTACTTACTTAAACCTCTTAAGCATACCTAGTTCCTTCCTTTAAATGAAACACTCAAGTTCATAATCTCCAAGGAAATTTTGACAACACTTGTCTACTTCTTTAACATATTCACCACAATGAATCAACTCATATACACTCCTTCATCTTTGTTTAATGAAGCACGAACAACTACACACATCGAATTCCCACTTGTTCACACATATACACTAGCTTAACTTCTAGGTTTATTTGCACACTTAAACCACATTAAAACGTTCTCATTCCCACTCAATATTGTTGTACCATGACTACACCAATTGAAGAACATTAAATCAATTCTAAAACCCGTTTTACAAGTCAAATAAAACCAACTCAATGTGAGCTTATTACCTTGTTTGTTTTCGGTTTTCTTCCTCTTCTTCCTCTTTCTCTTGCTCTCTCTTTCTTTTCTTGTTTTCACAACACGGAAGGGGGTCTAGATTTCCATCTACAATCATATCCCCATACACATATATTAAGCTTCTTAATTCAACTTTTCCCTCACAAAAACTAGTATTACCAGAGCTAGTTTTTAGGGTTTAGCTTAGAGATTACCTTCAAGTGTCCAAATGGAGAGCTTAGGCAATCAAAAAGATGAAGTTCCAGCACTCCTCAAAAGCAATGTGGAGGAATTATCCAAAATGGGAAACTAGCTAGAAATGAAGAGTTTTTGACTTTCTTTTTACCTTGGAGTATCAAGAAGATGATGGAGACCCAAAAACACTTCTTTAAGCTCCAAAATGCACTACTTCCATGGAGATGAAGATGAAGGTTTTGAGCTTTTGAAGGGTGGAAAACGTAGCCCTCGCCGATACGAATCCAATGATAGTATTTTTGTGTGATTTGGTGGAGAAATGAGCAAGTGAGGAGAGATTGAAGATGGGCTGTTTTCTCACTTATGTAATCGCCATTTACAGAGGATGAAGAAGAAGGAGCTCAGTTTGGAGGGGGAAAAATCGTGAAAGAAAAGGAAAGAGGGGGAGAGATAGTACTAACACCACTTTTAACTATTCCCCTCTTTTACTTTATTACCTTGTCCTTTTGTGACTAATTAGAAGCTAGCTAGTTATTTAATTAAGGGTGTGTGGGTGCCTAGTTAGAAAGCGGGCCCCTCATAGTAGTAACCGGGGTCGTTTTTGACTTTTCGAATTAAACGCGTTTTGTCTCCCGTTTCCGACTCTATTCACTTACCGGGTCCGTTTTTCGGAAGTTTCTCTCGTTTCTTTATTTTTAATGGTTATTAAACTCCCATTAACACTTAATTATAGTTATATAATCAACTATAATTTTTACTGTAACACCCCATCCAAAGCCAATCGTGGTTATCGCAAAACTGAACACTTAATCGAATTCGTCGCAGCGGAAATAACAAACACTTGGACCTTGCCACAGTCTGATCGTTAGAATATACCGGCCTTATCAATTACAACACTTATCCAAAATAAACAACCGACCCAAACATCACCATCTAAAATACCAACAACCAACCGAGTACAAGTAACTAAGTCATAATCACAACCTTACATCAGTTTAAATATAAACAGACGGGTGCACAAGCGCAACCCGTACTCAAATAAACATCCCATCCTAATTCTAACCGCTCCTACTCTCGTGGTGCGTCCTCATGGGCCTCTTACCTGCAAGTGTAAAAACAGCCCCCAAAGGGGGTCAGCACGAATGCTGGTACTCCCTCTCATGGCCCCCAAGCTAACGGGGCTACGACGACTAATTGTCGATAGCATGGAAATTGATTACATACACAAGCATGATATGAAGTGCAATAACAACAATCCACACATGAACATACTTAGTTCACAAACACGAACGACGCAAGCGTTCCCTTATCAAGTGGGTTAGTAACCCCCTCCTTAGTCCTGAATTCCTTAACCTCAGTTTCTTATCTTACCTTAATCTTAACCTCAACTTATTCTCAGTATGCAAACGTTCCTGGAAAGGAATGGTTGTAGCTTAATTTCAAACCTGGGATTTAGGTGATCCCACCGCACCATCTTAATGCCACCTACCCTGGACGGGAGTCCAGCGTAGCTGAGCCGGCAACCGGCCCTAGGCTACAAGTCCGAACAAGTCCTTAAGCGGAGGGCGGATCAGATTCAGATACCGTCCCCCTTTCCTTAGCATGCATGACCGGAGTCAGTCCCGGGTTTCCTCCTCACTCAAGTTCCAGTTAGAAGCAATCTTAAACACCATGTGCTAGCTAAGCCTTAACGGGCATTAACCAACAACCACCAAAACCTAACTCTTATTCTTAACTCAGTAAATACTAACTTGGTTTGTAACAGTCTCAAGTCTCGTGGGTTAGTGCAAAGAAAACACATACACAACGAGAACAAATATAACCGGTTGCATGCTTTATCTTGTCTTAGCCATAGCAATTAAACAGATAGCACACAAGCCGAGGGACACCTCGTTAGCAAGCAGGTCACAAGAAAGATTGTACCGTTCACCGTCGACGATCGTTTGTTTATCTCCTTCCAAGTCCCAATTCACCAATCCTAAAACATTCATTCAGTTTTAGGTTATTATTCAATTCAACTCAATACAATTACTTAGCCTCCCTAGACATCAACTTTTACTCATTGTTTTTCACTAAGCCTTAAGGTTTTTAATTAACTCCTAAGTGTATCATTTTCTCATTATCTATTACACTTACTCACCCACTTAATGACCATTTCACCCACCAAACATGTCCTTAATAACCTTATAACATCACACTGGTGGAACGCGAGCCTTTAATGACGGTGGTTTAATCACGGCTTTAACAGACACCGTGATTAATAGGAAGGCCGGAATTAATTAGCGACGATGATTGAATTAAAACCGTAATCAATAATCGATCGGAGGTAGGCGCGCCTTTTTTAGGACGGACTTTAGATGACGGTTATTAGTGAAACCGTAATCTAAAGTCCCGTGTTGACGCGCGCTTTACGGTCAACAGACTTTAGATTACGGTTTCACTAATAACCGTCATCTAAAGTCCGTCCTAAAAAAGGCGCGCCTACCTCCGACTGATGGTCAACGACGTCGTTTTGACCTGACGCCAAATATTTCCCGTATTATTTGATTTTTTTGACTCCGCGCGTAATCTAAATTACAGTTAACGACGTCGTTTTACCAGTGTATTTTAGATTAATAAAAACTTTATATTAATGTGTTACCTATGTTTGAAACCCAACATATGCCAAATAATTATCGCGCTATTTTTTTAATTTCGTTACACTTTAGATTACGGTAAACGACGTCGTTTTACTAGTGTATTTTAGATTAATAAAAACTTTATATTAATGTGTTACCTATGTTTGAAACCCAACATATGCCAAATAATTATCGCGCTTTTTTTTTAATTTCGTTACACTTTAGATTACGGTTTTTTTGGGAACCGTCATGTAAAGTGTGACTTTAGTTTACGGTTTACATGTAAACCGTAATCTAAAGTCCATTTAAAACATTTGCCTACACTCTGCACACTCTACTCACAGTAACTCTTCTTCTCTTTCGCGCTATCTTCCTCACTGAAATCGCCTCCTCTCTCCCGTCACCTTGCTAACGGCCATCGCCGCCGTCGCTCCCACCACCTTTGTCACTCCCATCGCCGCCGGTCACCACCCATCTACCACTGGTCTCACCGTCGACGTCTCTATCGCGTATTGGGTATGCGATCGATTGATTGTCGTTTTTTTTCTAACTTTGTTCATATACATGCATTTCGATTGCAAGTTCTAAGCTCGTTTGTATCGAATCCTGAGAGTGTAATGGCAAATGTTCTAACCTTGTTCATATATTTGTGCCCAGATTCACAATTAATTGCGACCTAGTTCGTGGGCTGATTTCTACACTACTTGCCCACTTCGGTGCTTAGTTACGGTAACTTTGCAAACAATCTGTAAACTGCTGTATTTATTTATTCTTAGCATTTAGTATTACAATTAATACATAATAGTGTAGTTTTAAAAATGCTACTACTTAAAACTGCCACAGGAAAGAAAGTAAGTTCAAGTATATTACCGATTCCTGAAAAATGAATGGAACAGAACTGTAGCATATCTCAGTTTCATGAATGGAACAGAACTGTAACAAGTTGTTTGAGTTTTTGTCTGGATTTTAAAGCTTAATGGAATATTTAAGTACCTGGGTAAGGAGTTAGGAGAAGTATAATCAGTTGAAAGAAAAAAAACAGACAGGGAAGAAAGCAAGAACATAACTCAGTTTCTGTTTTGATTTCAGTTGGATTTCAGCTTCAGTTTCCTAGATGGTGCGTGCGAATTTGACTTGGTAAAACTGATTTGGAGACGTTAGAAATATAGGGGAGATGCTGTCGATTTTTTTCCCGCGGTTTAGCTAGCATTTAACCTTGATTTTTTGATGAATTCTAATGTTGTCATTTTTCATTTATGCATCAGGACTACGACTTTATTTAGGCTTCCGACCTCAACCGTTAGCATCGGCTAATCGTCTACCAGAGGTAAGATTTATATATATACATATAATATTTGACAAACTACCAAACATAGTTATCCGCCCAAGATATACCTAATAGAGGTATATCTTCGGCAGTCCCTGTCGGGACTGTCCACGATTGTTAAATCACACACCTAGGGTGTGAATGTGCTTTTAATATGTACTTTATTGATTATTTCAGCAGTATCTTTTTATTGTTCTTCGAATGCATATATTATTGATTAATATCATAATATCGTGCATTTGAAGAACTGTAGGGAGATGCTGCCGAAATTTTCAATAAATTACATATTAAAAACACGTTCACCGGTGGGATTTAATACTCATGGATGGATTTAGGTTGATAAGATACAAAAGTGTAAAGACTCTGCCACGGGTGACGGTATGAAATGGCTTCCTTCATATAAATAGCTAGAAGGAGATGGAACGTTCGTGGATTTACAGCGGAAATTTGGACGACAAGTTTTTAGAAGGAGTTGATAAGTTATGCACGGTGTTGGCGAACAATCTGAAACCTACAGACAAGGGATACATATTTTGTCCGTGTATCGACTGCCAAAACAATCTGAGATATCGCGGCGTTGAAACAATTAAGGAACATCTGATCCACCACGGTTTTACAAAAGATTTCCAAGACATAATCCGATGGCATGGTCAGAGTGCGTTCGATGTTATTAAGCCTGACGAAGGGGATAATGGTCAGGCAAACACAGAAACAGAACTTGGAGATGATACAGTTGCTGGTGATCTAGAAGACGTTACAGCGAACGTTGAGCCAGATTTCTGGGATGATGACATTGAGACTATGCTCGTAGATGTGGAACGACATTACTCTAACACGCCAGACAAGCATGAAAATTTGTTGGATTCATCCAAAACACCGTTGTACCCCGGTGTGACCCTACAAAGTTAAGCAAGTTGAGTGTCGTCCTCAAGCTATTCAACTTGAAAGCGAAACATGGCTGGAGCGCCGTAAGTTTCACTGACCTCCTGGAACTATTGAAATACGTTCTTCCGGTGGACAACGTTTTACCAACGACTACGTACTCAGCCAAAAAAATGATGTGCCCAATGGGTATGGGGTACCAGAAAATTCATGCTTGTCCAAATGGTTGCATGCTGTTTTGGAAATCGGATGAATTTGCTGAAAGCTGTTCAGCATGTGGAGCGTCACGGTATAAGAAACAACAAACTCACATCAGCGGTAGTAAAGAAAGGTTCACCAGCTAAGGTAATTGTGGTACCTGCCCTCATTCCAAGGTTCAGACGTTTGTTCTCCATTGAGAAAGACGCAGAGAATCTTCGGTGGCATTCAGTTCACAGGAAAACGGATGGCAGATTTGAGACATCCCGCTGATGCACCACAGTGGAGAAACATAGACGTAAAATTTCCTGAGTTTGGTAACGAACCGAGAAACCTAAGGCTAGGCTTGTGCACAGATGGGATGAACCCTTACGGTACTTTGAGTAGCATACATAGTACCTGGCCTGTGCTTTTGGTTATTTACAATCTACCCGTGGTTATGCATGAAACCAAGACACATCTTGTTGTCTTTGTTAATATCTGGTCCAAAGCAACCGGGCAACAAAATGACGTATTCCTACAACCTTTGATAGAGGATCTACAACTCTTGTGGAATGAAGGGGCTACGTTTTACGACTCATTCAGTAAAGAGGACTTCAATTTGCGTGCTATGTTGTACTGCACAATCAATGATTCCCCGCCTATGGTAATCTTTCAGGCTATTCAATCAAGGGGGCGTTGGCGTGTCCGATTTGTGGTGAAAACACTTGTAGCATTCGCTTGAAACATAGTGGGAAACCGTGTATATGGCCACCAAAAAAATGCTTCCAAAAGGACATAAGTATCGAAAGATGGAAAGAGTTCGATGGGAAAACTGATCACAGCATGGCGCGCCAGCCTTTGACAGGTACAGAGATTTACAAAAAGTTGGATAATATTGTGAACAACTTCGGGCCGCCAACCAAAAGTGGTGAAAAAAGTGTCTGGAAAAAGAAATCAATATTTTGGGAACTACAGTACTGGCAGCATCTGGAGGTTAGACATTGTATCGATGGGATGCATGTCGAGAAGAACGTGGGTGAAAGTATCACTAGCACCCTTTTGAACATAAAAGGAAAGACAAAGGATCATTTGAAAGGAAGAAAAGATTTAATTGAGTTGGGCATACGCACAGAGCTTGGCCCGCAAGAACGTGGAAAACGCACATTCTTGCCTCCTGCCTGTCACACTCTGTCTAAAAGAAAAACATAGTCTATGCAGTACCCTTTACAACATCAAGGTGCCATCAGGTTACTCCTCAAACATAAGAAACCTAGTGTCCATGACAGATTTCAAATTAGTAGGAATGAAATCTCACGATTATCATGTCCTACTTCAAGAATTTTGCCAATTGCACTACGTGGGATCTTGCCGGATGCTGTCAGACACACAATCACAAACGTCAGTGTCTTCCTCAAATCCATTTCGTCTAAGGTTCTTGATGTGGACACTCTGTCTAAATTACAAAAGGATCTTATTGTGACAATGTGCCAGCTGGAGATGTATTTTCCTCCATCGTTCTTCGACATAATGATACATCTCCTCGTGCATCTTGTAAGAGAGATTCTGATGTGTGGTCCTTTGTACCTTCGCTACATGTATCCGTTGAAAGGTACATGGGTGTCCTGAAGAAGAAAATGAAGAACCGTCGTCACCCAGAGGGTAGTATTATAGAGGGCACTATCACAGAGGAAGTTGTAGACTTCTGCACCAATTACCTAGAAGGTGTCGATACCATTGGACTTCCACGTTCTAGACACGAGGGCAGATTGAAGGGTGTTGGCACGGTTGGAAGGAAACTGAAAAGAATTGACATAGACACTCTTAACAAAGCTCATTTAGTTGTGCTAAGTCATCTTGAAGATGTTGAACCATACTTTGATGAACACTTGTGTGTTTTAAGAGCACAATATCCAAACATGAGTGACGTTAGACTACAAAATGAGCAGAATAGGACATTTGTCCGATGGTTCAAAGAGAGAGTGTTGTCCGATCAGTCCACGAATGTGCCTGAACTGATTAAAGTAGTTGCATTTGGACCAAATCTGGATGTAATTTCTTATGAGGGGTACGATGTCAACGGATTCACCTTTTTCACAGAACGTCAGGATCAGAAGTCAACGAATCAAAACAGTGGTGTAGAGCTTGAAGCTTATCAAAACTTATATGACATCGGTGTCGTGGGTCATAGTCCTGTCTCAGTACAACAATCATATTTCGGTGTTATACAAGACATCTGGGTATTGGACTACAACAGCTACGAAATGTGTGTTTTCCGCTGTAACTGGGTTAACAACAATCATGGCTACCGTGAGGAGGAGCATGGTATGAAACTGGTTGATCTGTCTAGAGCTACTCCCACGGTTGAGCCATTCGTTGTTGGGACGAAGGTTAAGCAGATATTTTATGTACTGATCCCTGTAATCCTAGATGGTCTGTTGTGCTTAAAGGGAGAAGAGGAATAGTTGGTGTGGATGGTGTGGTTGATGAGGATGAGTATGATGCAGAAGATGAACCTCCAACTGTTCCTATTTCATTGGAAGAGGCTGAGGTCACAGGTCATCGTGAGTATATACGATCAGACCATAACGAGGGAATGTGGGTTGAGAGATAATGGTGTATGTAAGTTATTACTATAAAAATTTATATGAAATTAACTCTTTATTTATTGCTTGTTTATGACCATTATGAAATGCTTAATTTAATTCAAATTGTATTTCAATCCTTGCAGGCATGGCTGATCCGGACATGGCTGATGAAGAGTTCGATTTATTTGTTGTCAGGAGAGGAAAATGAGCAGCAAATGGTACCGGTCCCATCTACATCTGCCGCTGCTGCTGTTGCCCCATCTACATCTGCCGCTGCTGCTGTTGGCCCTTCCATGAGTGCACCTTCTACGAGTGCTACTCAGAGACCCAGAGGTAGAGGTCCGACCCGTGGGTTGAAACTGCAGAAACCGGATCAGATTAGTCTTCTGTGGGACAAGTATGGGAGGTATGGTGGGGGCAGCAGGTCAGAGTTCGCTAGTATGCTAGGGACTCTGGCCAGATCACATTGCTGCATCAACCACACATGGAAACAAGTCCCGGAAGAAGTTAAGGAGACCATCTGGAAGAAGGTGCAAGAACGATACAAGATCCCAGAAGAAGTGAAGAAGACCGTTCTTTCTTTGGTGTCCGGCAAAGCTAAATCATTCCGCCACTACTTGGTTGAGCATTGGATCAACAGGGTGCCCCCACGTGAGCCTCCGCCGTATGTTGTGTACAATGGCATGATCACTGAAGAGGAGTGGAAGGAGTTCGTTTAGCGGCACGCCACCACCCCGAGTTCAGGGTATGTTTGTGTGTACTCTTTTCTTAATTAATGCTCATAATGCTTTATCCCTGATTTTCTAATTAATTTCCTGTTGTACTTTCTTAACAGCAAATACAAGAACAAGCACGGCAAAACCGTGAAGCTAATCTCTACCCCCACACCATGGGACGAAGGGGATATGTGGGCAGCCTCGAGGGATGGAAAGAAGCTGGTTTGCTGACACGGAGGAACGAGGATGGAAGTGAATGCCCGATCGAGGATGTCTCTGAGGCGAGGAGGGTGCAGATGTACATACTGGGACGCCAGAAAACGACCAGCGAAGGTCAGAGGATATTTCCTAATGCTGCGATGGAACAACTGGCTAACCAAATTGTAAGTATTTGAAAGTAGCTGTTAAATAATTTACTTATATACTCAAGTGTTTGTTGATCTTAAATTTAGTGTTAACTTCTTTGAAAATTGGACAGTACGAAGCGGCACAGAGAGGAGAAGTAGACTTACACGCTCCTCCTTCTCAAGACGACGCGCTCAATCAAATGCTTGGGAAGAAGGATCACCCAGGGCGTGTTAGAGGATTTGGGGAGAAGTACGTCAGAAGAACGTATTCCCGCCATCTGCTAGGAAGGGTCAGCTGAGTGCTGCTGAAGTCGAGGCGATGGTAGAGCGTAGGTTCGCTGCTGAGCGCCAAGCTAATGACGAGAAACAGGCTGCTGAGCGCCGGGCTATCGAGGAGAGGCTGCAGGAAGCGTTGAATGCGATTGCACATGCGACTACTCAGCAGCAGCAGCTAGATCCTCCTCGACTGTCTTCCTCGTCTAGTTGTGCTCCGGCCGCTGACCCGTACCCTTTTGCCAACATCCAGGTTAACTTTGTTTAACTATTTTTCTCCTAAAATAAAGTTATTTAAATAGTATTAGATTGGACTCACTTATTTATTTCACGTATTATCTCTGTTTATTAAAGGAGCAAAAAAAATGTCGTCTCCAAATACCATTAGAGGGCACCCTGTAGATGCGGCCTACGGGACGGTGTTGCCATCAGGTCCACTCACGCTCATCAGTTTCGTACGTCTACCCCATTCTACGCGCGTGTGACCTTGGACCTGATAGTTGATGGATTTGAGCATGCATACCTTCCAATGGCGTTTGACAACAAATGCACGCTGATCGAAGCGAAGGGAGACATATTGCCCTGGCCAGCATGTTATATTGTTGTCACCGATGAGGTAAGACTGTTTGACAACCATTTAGTATCTAATAAAATGCATTATTTAGCATTAAGTGTCTATTCTAATCTATTATAGATCCCTGAGCTTCCTCGCCGCGTAACCCGGCCCAGACTAGAAGAGACCAGCGCGCCGGCGAATCCTGAGATCCCTGAGCTTCCTCGCCGCGTATCCCGGCCCAGAGAAGAAGAGATCTGCGCGCCGGCGAATCCTGTCAGAAGTACAAGGGTATGTTCTAGATAAATGTTTAATGTTACTATAAATCAATTAGTAATTATCTTTACATTTATGCTTTACTGTTTGTGTGTGAAGGGTAAGAATCCAGTGAGTCGGGGTGCGAAAGGTAAGAATCCAGCGCCCGTCCGGGGTCGCACCAGGACTTCTGAGGCGCCTAAAAAAGCTCGCACTGCCACAAAAACTTGTTAATGTTTTGGGGGCCAAGCAGATGAATCTCTACGACAAGATCATGTTGAAGTCATCTCAAACTAACAACTTCATGATGACGCTTCCAAAGTCGATGTTTCACTACGAAGAAGATATGATCACGGCAATCAACTTTGAGGACATCAGAGAGATGATGTGTGGAGATTATCTGAACATTACATTATTCAAGCTTATCTAAAGTAAGTGTTCTTTCCTCATACTGTAAAAACATATAGAGTAAGTATCTATGAAGTTGCATTGGCTAACTTTTTATAGTACATGTGATATAATAGATGTCTGCTTGAGAGATGTGCTGAGAAGGACATGACCTCCATTACTGCGGTGTGCCCGGAGCGTTTATCGTACGACTCAGTCACTAGGGACCCGGGAGGTTTTGTGAATACATGATTCATTGCTTCAATGTTGTTGATCAACAGAATAAATTATTCATTCTAATGCCGTATCACCAAACGTGAGTTCTAATATAAAATTACATACTAATTAGCTAACTTTTTTACCATCATTTCTCATTTCATTTTGTATTTGACATTGTAGCCACCACTGGGCTTTGTTTATATTCTGCGCTGCCACCGCTACTCTGCTCGTTCTAGATCCACTAGGGCAGTGGACAGAATTCAACACTGAAGACTTAATCAAAGAGTAAGTTTTTATTACTATTTAATTGTTTGTAAGTTTTTTGAACCAAAATTAATGTACTTGTTCATTTTGCTAAACGCTTTGTTAATATATGTAACAGTTGTTACAAAAAAACCCCTCAGGGAGAGTTTGGTGATTTGACCGTCGATTACATCCAGGTTTGGTAATTCATGTATTTCATTCGTGCTGCTATTATCTTTGTACAATTGTTTTACATTTGTGAATTTTGGTGATTTAGTGCCCTACCCAAAGGGATTCTAAGAGTTGCGGGTACTACGTGATGCGGTATATGTACGAGTTCTGCGGGTACTTCCCAGGTTTTAAGAATGATATAGACAAGGTAATACGAACGTTGTCTTGTATTTAATTCTTTCGGCAGATTTTTTGTGTCTTTATCTTAATCTCATTATGTGTTCCATTCCTTTTCTTGTTGCAGATTAAAGAGCATTATGCCAGATTCAAGACTTATGCTCCTGCCGACTTGTTGCATGTCAGAGAGAGCATGGCAGCCATGTTTATGAGAATGGAGTGGTAGACTAGCTAGCTCTGATGCTGCTATCATGGATTTTGTTTTTTACAGTTTTCTGCACCGTTTTTGTACTGTTTTACGCTTTGTTTTATGCTATTTCTTGCTGGGTGTCATCCTAGCTGTATCTACCATGTATAGGTTACACTGCTACCTTTGTAGCCCTCTGATTCTGTTAGTTGCTGCTGCTGCAACAGATTATATTTTTTGTAATGAATTGCTAGCTGCTGCTGCTGTAACAGATTCTAGTTGTTGTATTGAATATTTCTGTTGCAATTGTGCGCAGAGAATGAATTTGCAATTGTTATCTCTGTTGCAATTGTGTAACAGATTGAATATGCAATTGAATATGTTACAGATTTTCGATCTGGTGCTTTATTAGATGTTATCTCTGTTGCAATTGTGCGCAGAGAATGAATTTTGTTGTGTGGTATTTGATTCAGGTGGTTCAATTGTGCAGTTTCTGCCCTCTGTTGCTTATCTGTTACAATTCTGTCTCTGTTGCAATTGTGTAGATTTGTAAAAAAATAATAATAAAAAAAAATACACTTTAGATGACGGTTCTAACAATAACCGTCATCTAAAGTCCTTTGGGCGCGCGCGCCAAAAGACTTTAAATGATGGTTA
Source organism: Limonium bicolor (assembly GCA_023374045.1). Taxonomy (NCBI): domain Eukaryota; kingdom Viridiplantae; phylum Streptophyta; class Magnoliopsida; order Caryophyllales; family Plumbaginaceae; genus Limonium; species Limonium bicolor. The sequence continues at coordinate 108,200,646 of CM041783.1, read as the reverse complement.
TTTCCAAAACCGTCATCTAAAGTGTCGACTTTACATTACGGTTATTGGTAAAACCGTGATCTAAAGTCCTTCGGCGCGCGCGCGCCAAAGGACTTTAGATCACGGTTTTACCAATAACCGTAATGTAAAGTCAATGACACGCGGGCCGGAAAAGGGCCTTTAATTACGGTTTAAAACCGTAATTAAAGACGTCGCCATCTTTATTGACGCCCGCGTAGATTACGGTCCACAACCGTAATTATACACGGTTTTGGACAGTAATTAAAGGGTTCCGTTCCACCAGTGTCAATACCTAATCATCCCCACCATTTCCTAACCTTAAACAAAGTTTTTGGCCAAACAGCACCGCATCCGAACTTGTGTCCGAGCTTCCCAAGTTCGGACATAGGTCGAGACTCAAAGGGTGCAACCAGACGTGTGTCCGAACATGCGTCCGAACTTCCCTAAGTTCGGACATAGGTCGAGGAGAAATCGAAAGAAAAATTTCAAGTGTCTGAACTTCTAAGGTCGGACTGAAGTTCGGACACTGGCCGAGACTCAAAAAATTAAATCACAACAGGGCATGTCCGAGCTTCCAAATTCGGACGGAAGTTCGGACAGGCCAAAATACCCATCTTCTAATCCTTAAACACTTATCTCATTTCCTAGCATGGTCTATCCTTGTTTGGGCACTTAAAACACACCTTAAGCCCTCCATTAAGCTCCTTAAATCACTCATCAACATCCATCTTAGTCTTTATTTGTTTCCTTGCAATAATGTCATCACTTGTAATGTTTCTCCTTAGGTTTCTAAGTGGTGGTTCACACCTATTATAACCACTATGCCAAAATGCTTCCTCACCACTATAGCATCATCTCCCAAGCATCTTTCTCCGCCTAAAATCCCGTTATGCAACTACTTAAAGTTCCTACACCAACTTATAACACCATCATCCAAAACATTATTTCTTTTCTACTAGTTTACCAATGTTTGCCTAAGTCCTAAATACACAAGTACACTATTTTGATTCCTAATTCCTTCATAGTGATGCCTAAGTCATCATAAGTCATTTAAACATCTTAATCTCACCCTTTTTCATCAAGACAACCTTTAGAACTTCCTAGCACTTCCTTAGTCATGAAATCTCCTTAGAACATCTCGAACACTTAGGTTCTCCTCTAAATTTTGCCATGGGTTCTCTAGTATATAGTTACATCCAAACACTTGGTTTTTCAACATCAAACAACCAATATCACTCAAATTCTCATCACAACACCTTAACACACAATTTACACCAAAACTACACCACATCATTACATAGTGTATAAACTTAAATGCTTGGCACTTAGGCCCTTAAACGACAATAATCTTAACCACTGAATTTCCACATATATTTGCCTTTAACCTGCGAATACACACAACAAGGCTCCCATTGAAAATAAAATGCATCTTGTAACTCACCTTGATATTCTTAAACTATCTCCTTTTTCTCATTGGCTCCTTAATCACAAGTTCACAAACATGATCATTGTTCTTTCTCCTAGGTTATATATAGCCCTTTTCTAATGTAACCTCTACACTAAACTCATCACATATCTAAATCCCATTCCCTTAAACAATAAAACACCTTAAGGTAAGTAATTTACCTTGTTCTTTCCAAGCTTTAAAAACTTTCTCCTTTAGGTTTTTCCTTGCTCAATCTGGGTCACCATATATATCTCCTTGCCAATGTTCTAACCAATATCCAATGACTCCAATGAGCACTAGATAATACATTAACCCTAAGGAACAACCCTAGGTTAAAATGTGCTTTAAGGTATTAAGGTGATTGTTTTACCTTGGTTTCTCAAGACAAGCTTGGATATGAAGCTAGAAGGACCTCCTCAATCCTTTGAAGAGTAGAAAACAAGCTAGAAAAAGGCATTAAAATGAAGCCTCATGAGCATGTATTTTCGGTCAAGAAAAAAGTGATGGAACCAAGATTTTCTTACACTTTCTTTACCTTAAGAGAATGGAGAAGCCAATGGAGTCTCCAAACTTGAATTTCCTCCTCTAATGGTGGTTTGGCTTGGCATTAAATCAAAGCTCTTGAAGTTTTGAAAAGATAGAAAGAGAGAGCTTGAGCTAACTAAGAGGAATATGTAATTTGTTTTAGTTTTGGAGCTAAAATGAGTAAGTAGTGTACAAAGAAGGTGGAGCTAGCATGGGGTTGTTCTTCACGTTAATGGAGAAGGGAGAGAGCAGCTCAAAACCGTGGGAACAAGAGAGAATGAAGAGATGAGGAGAGAGATGATTAAAGGTAGGATATTTATCTTGTAAAGTAAATAGTAGTTTTGCTTTATAATTCTTTGTTTACTTAATAACTAACAAAGGTGGTGACTCACCTTGTAAAAATCGGCCCCCATTAAGTAACAAGGGGTACTTAAGTCTTTATTGATCAAATATCTCACTTATATTTACTTATGTCATAAACTAGCTTAATTAAATTACTATTCACAAAACAAGGCACATTGTTGTGAAATTTTTGATTTCCCATTGATTTAGACTTCCTAATGTGATACTAATTAGTACACATGCTAATTAAAGAGTAATGATGGACATTTAGCCATTCAAAACCCATTTACAAGACAATTTTTCAAAAATGTGCTTTAAGACTCCTTAAAGCACATTTTGTGTTTTAACTTGTTTTCAAGCTTGGTTTTCTTTGGTAATTGATTTAAAATGACCATTAGGATATTACTAAGGTCTTAGAACAATATTTGGGTACTCTCCCAAGTCTCTCCAAGCTTAGAGCACGTTTTTGCTTAAACTGCTCTTTTGGTGTTTCCTTATGTTTCTTTGATTAGAAATGTTTCTTAACGTTTCTAAGGCATTATTTAGCCTCCTTATAACTTATTGTATCTTTTAAACACCATATCTAAGTTTGGGGTATTTCATTTACGGGTCCTTTTGACCACTTAAAGTCACATTTTCTGGTTTCCTCGAAAAACGTGCTTTAAAACTCCGTTAGCGTTTTAATCCATTATTTGGATTCATTTTCTTCGGAGACATTCCTATACTAATTAGGCCTAACCAAGCCTTAGAAATCCATCTCGGACCCTTACGAGATCTTTATATCTCTTATACTCATTAAATGTGCGTTTTAGCGTTTTTCGCATTTTACGCATTTTCTCTTTTCTTTTGGTTTTATTTCCCTTACCAATACTTTAGGCACCATTAGGCCTTTAAATATCATATTAGAGTAATTTAATCACGATTTTTAGATCTGGGGTATTAAAATCTACCCCCCTTAGGAACTTTGTCCTCAAAGTTGGTGAATCGTATATCGTTACTCTCATGGGCACGCTATGCCAAGGTTATAATACATGTATAACCTTACAGACTCCACAAGTCAGTCTCATTTCACACTACACATACCACACACATATCACAACATGTATAGCAATCAAAAATACTCTTTGTACTCTCTCCATGGAATCGGTCCGAAGACTAGAAGGCACTACAGTCCTCGAATCCATATTGAGTAATATACTACTGATCCCTCAGGTACCGGTCATGTTGGACACTTACGCTCTCTGGTCCACGGCCGTTTCATGACAAATGGGCACTTACTCTCTCTGGCCCACGGTCCCTTCGGTTTTGATCAAAACGTTTCACATATAATATCCTCAGGCACACTGGTTGACTCACTCAACACAGGATCGTCTCAGGGTACTCTCCACGTCCCACTGCCTTTGGAAAAATCACACACTGTCACCGCCCCAACCGGTCACTTAGGACCGCCGCACGTACGGTGCAATGGTTTCAAAACTAATACACGCCCCCGTTCTACCGGTCATCAAGACTTAAGGCTCAACCATCGGCGGGTGATTGCGGTTTCAAAACCAGTTTTCGTTTCCATCTTCATACTTGAAGAAAATCCTTTTTCAAAACTGTTTGAAAATTCTTTTAAAACATCACACAACTCCAAATCCGGTTTATGGTAGTTGTATCTTTTCTTAGCGTGATTACTTGTGACCACTTATAGGGAGCTTCAAGAATCATCCAACCCTGATGTGATCAGCATCAGTGTGGAACTATCCTTCCACTCCAATTTGTGTTCGGTTTCCCTTGATCGCTAGCAGATCAAGTTCCACCTCCCACGTCAATTTCGAACAATCAGATAGTAAAACATTTTCTTTTCTATCTTTTACTCTTTCTAGTCATATTCATAAAACAATCCATTTTAACTTATCTCAAATTCCTAGAACTTAGGTCATCCGTCATTATCAATTTCTTTGCTTACTTTACCTAAGCAACTCATGACCTCATTTTCTCAAATTGTTACCCAATTTAAAACACACAAACATACAACTCCAAAGGATGGAACTCACTCCATCAATCATTCACAAATAAAATCACCTAGGGAACTCACTCCCTACAAGGTTACACATCGGTTTCATACCAATCCATGCTCATTATGTCTCATGTCTAATCTCACTAGACATATACTATAGGGATTCTCATTCCCCAAGAGTCTCTCTACTCCTCTTTCGTACATATTATATACTCGTTACTTGCATCTCTCATGCATAATACTCATACTTACACGATGAATGGGTACACATGTTTATGTAACATGAGTTCCAATCATCAAAATAATTTCTTTTGTGCCATGCACATAGCAGTTTACGCACCTATACGTAAAACATACTCTAAGCGGTTTCTCGCCCAACCCCCTTAAAAGGGGTTACGTCCGCGTAACAGACCATATGTTATTACTGAACATTGGTTCACTAATTCGGGTATCATGAAGTGTTTTAACTTCAATGCGGTTAATTAACTCATAACCGGTTTCGGTTCTAGCCTCTAAGGCTTCAAGGCGTTTAGGATTAGCCAATACTCACAATTGCTAGGTATACTCAACCTTTGAATTACGGTCCACAAGCTTCTGCCGCGTGACCTGATAACTAGAGCTTAACTCGCCCTTTGGTATTCTCAATGTATTATTTACTCCCTTTAATCGTTTTTATCTTGGGAATAAGGGTTTTTTAATCGTCGCATGGTATCTCTTACCGTATGCGAATTCGATGAGTTATAAATTTTCTCTCCAATTCTCTGGAAATCTATTCCGTATAGCATGTATAACTCGTGATATTCACTTACTTTTCCCGACTTGTTGTCGGTTGAGGTCAAGCTACTACTAAGCATATAGTGCTTCCTCATTTAATAATACTTCTGAATCATGTTTGTGTTACTTGTTTTTGTACATGGATACTTCATTCATACTACTGTGCATTTACTATCCATTGGTCCTGGGACCTGTGGGTTATGGCCCACATTCTTTGTGCATCTTTGGCCAACGGCTGCACGATTATTTCTGTAGATTCTCACTCGACAGGCTTCGTTGACATTCCTCAATTCCTGACTCTCCACTCGATCATTACCGCCAAGTGCAATACCAAAACACTCAGTCATACAGAGTGCAGAAGCGTAAACCCTTGACAGTAAATCTCTCATGAGATAGGAATGAATATGTCTCCCTTACCACATTTCCTCATCAGCTTCATATCATTATCTTATTTTACTCTTACAATGGTCGCTTACCGCGTACCATGTTCTTACTCATTTTCATGGCATCCGCTACTACTTTAGCTTCCGCCCAAGTGTTCTCACCATTCACACTATGGCTTGCCATTCACTTGGCTCAACAAATACGCTACTCTTTTGAATCTCACTGCACTCCTTGCGCATTGTTTGCTCTGCAATTCACATTGCTCACGTACTATGTTTACTACTTAACCGATTACTCTCTCGGTTTCTTTCCACCGCTATCAAAGCCTTTCCACATACTATTTGTGTTCATTTCCACTGTTTCTTCTTATGCCTTTATGCATAGGTTCGCAATGTTTAAATCTACCGTTTGTAGTTAGTTTTACCGGCTTTCAAGCCACCCCGCCTCGAGCCATGCTCTGTGCGGCTGTTTAAACAAGTTTCTTCTTCTCCGTATACCATTAAATGGTTTGGAGGTATTGCTGGGCTCTTTGACATAGCTGTCTCACCACACTTCCGTACCTGGAAGGCCCTTTAAGTATCTTGGTATGTTTTGTGCCCTTGGGCAATTTAGGGTATTCCGGTTCATGTGGGATCCGCGTCGGGTTCTACCCGAGTGTTCGCTTTAACACTTGTGTTCTCAACACGATGTTTCGTTCAACTACTATTGCCTCCGGCACCCTTCACGGATTGCTTCTGGTGTTACTGATTGCGCCAATACTTCTGGCTCGAACTCGTGGGTATGTCTAGTTGCAACTCGCCTTGCGGCTGATACTTCGACTATCCCAATTAGGGTTGTAACATCTCCCGTTACTGGGTAGATCATTGATTCTTTTTCCTTTAACTTCTTGGTCAGGTCGTTATTCTCTTCAGTGAGGTATGTTTTGTGGAAATCCTATCCCGTTTATCAAACATATGATCATTTAAGGCATTCATCTATTGCTTACACTGGTATTTATTCCAGTTATTAGGTGTTTCCTGAGACATATCCAACGTCTATACTTAATATTCTGTGCTTCTCGCACTTCTTAACGCTCTATTCTTAGGTCCGTCATCTTACTGATCTTGACTCCTTTAGCTTGGTAAGCTTCTTCTGTGTTTCTTCGATCATTCGAGTGTCCAACTGTGTTGGTTTTAATTGGCTCTTTCGCCGTAGTATGGAGTGGGCTACTTCCCGTGTCCCGTACTCTACTTGCATACATACATGGAGTATCTTATTGAACGTTGCCACTTTACCCGACTAACCCATAACTGGTCTGTCAGGCCCGCAGCTCTTTCGGAGTGCGGTCGTCCCATGTCTCGTTTGTGTACACTTGTAGTGTCGGTCACACCCTCGTGAAGTATTCTGTTGCAACTCCTCTTATTCGTCCTAAGATAATTTACCGTGTTCTCTGGTTTGGTTTTAAAATTTGGGGGTTTTGGAAATTTTTGTGTTAAAAATAAAAGTCAGATTCTGAAAGTAAATCTTCATGGCACTTCAATGCCGGTTTACTTCTTACCAGTCTAGCTTTCTCGCTGACCGGTATGTTCTTAATACAATGATCAGGCTTAGGCCCTTGCAAGGGTTTTGTTTTCTTTCTTAGGTCTAAGTTGCTATATTGGCTTCGTTTGCCATTCTTGGTACTTGCTAAGTACTTTCACTTGTTAAGATTCCTCTTAACGTCCGTTATTACTGCTGACTTGCGATGGCAAGTGCACGGTACAGGCGGTTTTGGGTTTACTCATACCGTCAGGTATTGGTCACACTGTATTTGGTACCTTTCGGTCTCTGCCTGGTCCTTTAGTTGATAACTCTCCTTAGAGCTGCTTTCAGTCATCTTGACATGACTGTCCAATCATTTAGGTGTGTCTTCACTCTGGCTTCCTTGAATTACTTAGTTCCATGCTTACCTCGTTGGCTCGTTCCCGTTCTTCACTGTGTTACCGAGGGTTTGTTTCGAATGATACCGGTGATGCTATTTCCTTAGTGTTGCAGCTAGACTTTGGTGTGGCCTTCGCATTCTGCTGACGGGGAATTTGGGTTCTCACTGGATTGGGTCTTTGGATGGGTAATTCTTATATTCATATGTGGGCTTAGTAGTTTAGTGTATTTATTTGGTCTTGGCCTGAAATTCGATTAATGCTATTCCGTCAGTTGGGCTCCTCGTTCGAGTTGGTTCTCTTGTACTCCAAAGGGGTGCGGCTCTCCGATTGGCTTTTAGGGTATCGCTGTCGTAGGTACGTTGGCATTAGCTGCATTGATGGAGGTTGGTTGATGTACTACCAGCGGTGGTGCTGTTAGTATCATTCTGGGGTGAAGATCTAAGTCGGTATGGTAGTTAACTTGTAGTTTTGAGTTAGGGGCGGAAGGTTCATTCTGCTAGGGGGGATTGAGGGTCAATTGGTTTACAATGTTAGGTCACGGTTTGGAGTTTATTGAGTCTCCTTGCTTTGTAGCAGCCTTGTGACTGCTACAGGCTTTGGGTTTAGGTTCACGGATGTGACAATGTGTCGGGGTGTCTACCGAGTATGGTGTACTCGTTTCCTTGGATGACGTAGAGTCATGGAGTGCTTCAAAATTTTATGATATACTTAGTCCTGCCGGCGTGACCCCGTCACTTTGTCTTCCTACTTCTGTAGTCCTATTCGGGTATGTCCAGTAGTTATGCTTTTAGGTGCCTAAGCTACGCCCGCTAGGTATTGTAACCTCTTCGGGTGTGGCAGGGTGGGTGTATCTACCCTCGATTAGATTCTTAGTCGGTTGATATATCGTTGGTGGTATTACATAACTATGGCGGTCCGTGGACTTGTGTCCCGGTTTTTGTTATTTCTTATGAGTCCATCTTGTCGCACGATTGGTGCTTTCTTCTTCTGCTGCGCCCTCGGCCAGCTAGGTTCTCGCGACTGCAAGGCATGTCGTCCCAAGCTGCCACAGATTCTGGTCTCCCTGGAATAGGATGTTTCGACATCTCGCCATCGAGTGCGGTTATTGACGCTCCAGCGGGATCCGTCACCGGGGTTTCCGGTTCTCGGGATCTACCGCGTGACTAGTTTTGGCTCAGATTGAAATATTAAATAAGTGCCAGATCAGGTTTCCCGAATCTCTGGCGTTCTTTCCCGAGCTTTTTAATACGGGGGTTGTGGAGGGCGGGTCTGGTATTGTAGGGCTCCAGGTCATACTGGAAGTTCTTAACTAGCGCATCTCTCACGCTACCACTCAACCCTTAGCCCTAAGTCTCGAATTCCAAACTCGGTATTTCCTAAGCTCGGTATTTCCAGTCATCAGAGCGATACTTCGCTTTGATACCATTTTTGTAACACCCCAACCGTTAATCTCGTCATTACCTCTTAAACCGTTACTAATTACTCTTACTCACGCAGCGGAACTCTATTTACAACGAGGGGTAAAACAACGCCGTTAGCCACCCATGTGGCTAACCAGGCCTTTCTTACATACCGTAACGGTCCGATGAACTGGAACAACCGAATACACAATACAAATACTTTACTCAAATCATTTCTTTACTATACCGAGTCTACAATATAAGGATGCCGACAACATATTTGGTCTTACAACTCTTTCCATACATAAGTAATTAAATCTAAATACCCATGCAACCCACCGACCCCGTCCTACTCTCGAACGGTAACATCTTCGGTGTACCTGAAAAATAAAAATGTTGCCCGTAGGGGCTCAGCTTAACGCTGCATATGAAATTCGCATACCCCGAGCGCTAACCGGGGTACGCCGACTTCTTTGTCAGATATACATGGAGTTCATTTTAGTCAAACAACATGCATCATAGCAATACAATATATATGTGTATTACTCAAGGAATCTACATCCAATCACGAAACACAATTCCTAACTAACATAACAAGGTTATTAGTTGTATTTGTTTGCTCTTAGGCCTTGAGGGTTATACCTCACCATGCCTCGTTTACATTCAATATCTCACCCTCTCACCGCTCTCTCGGGTTACTTATTCATATATACAACACCCGTTCTCTTGGGCTACTCATTTTACTCACCCATTCTCTCGGGTTACTTATACACATTATCTCACCCACACTCTTGGGTTATTTATACTCATTTTCTCACCCACGCTCTTGGGTTAATTATACTCAAGCTGTTGTAGATTCTCGAGACACTACAGGTCTCCTATGTCACGCTTGTTACTCTTAATACATACTTAGGCCAAAACTCATGGCTCTCAAGCATAGTCTTACTTCCCCGGTTTCGACCCCACTCTGGGTCCTAGCATGGTGGAAAGGTTCAACTAGCTCACGGAACTCTCTCTTAGTTTCCTAACTCTTTTTACTTAGGTGCGACTACTCTCGGACTACTTACATTCCCATACACTCCTCTCTCGGAGTTATAATAATATTATCTATATTAGTCTAGAAGCATCACTCTCGATGTTTCTAATGACTTTAGGAACATTACTTAAGTTCGGTTAATCTTAGGTTTTAAGAGTTACTCATACATTCCACTTACTCATACTTTCGGTTATTTTTCTTAAATCGGTAAATCCTCATATAGAGGTCGACCATGTCTCAAGGGAGCTACTAATCCCTTAGGTTCTTTTACTTTTACCTTATTTACTAGTTCACATCTTCGAACTATCTTAATCCTCTTGAAGGGTGTTTACTTATCTTTCCACTCTCATTTGTTTCGTGATTGTTTCAATATGGTTTTCTAACCGTTATCGGTATTTACTCAACCCGTACTTCTCCTCACATTCTAGGGAGTTCATATGTTTGCGTTTTCGTTATACTTTAACGGATAGTTTGTGTGTTTGCACGTTTTCTTTAACATAAGCATCGACCCGATCCATGGGTCTCTAGCCAAACGTTACTCACTATGAGTCGGTCTTTACCCTATGTTAGACCAAACCGGCATACAAGTATGTTAGCTCATTCAACATACAGCAAGACATACATAATCAAACAAGGGATTATTTTCATGCTTTAGTCTTGATTAAGCCAGCACACAAACACACAAATCAACGTAACTCGGTTAGCACGCGGAGTATGAGAAAATCATACCTTTCACCGGGGGTTTTACTTTTACCATGTCATCTCACCATGCTTGGTTCACACACGATCCTCTGATAATGTTTCAAACATTATGATTAATACTAAGATCATACGGTACATAATTAAATGCTACTCCCGTACATACCCCGTTATCCCGTTATCTCGGTTTTACTCTTGTTAATTTGAGTTCACACTTCTCAATCACTTCTAACACATTCTAGCGCCCTTACATGTCACCAACCAAGGCCTTAACATCATATAACATCATTTACATTCAAACCCCCATAATTAGGAACCTTTAAAACACTCTCTGTAGGATTCTGGGGGTGGTCTGGGACTTGGTCCCTACCTTAAGTCCCGGACCAATGCTGGTCCTAACTCTCGGCCTTATTTTTGAAGTGGTCCGGGGCCTTATACATCTCTTAAGTCCCAGGCCAAACCCGCACTCGAACTCTCGGCATGAATTTCAATATGGTCCGGGACCTTATCCATATCTCTAGTCCCGGACCGGGTACAGACTTCTATCCTCGACCATTATATAAGGGGTGGTCCGGGACATGGGCAGGGACTTAAGTCCCGGACCTATCAAACTGGAAAACTCTCGGGGGCATTTTAGGGGGTGGTTCGGAACATGGTCCTAGACCTAGTCCCGGACCCTGCTGCTGTTTTGACAGATTTGGCATTTTCCAAATCTGTTACAGCCTCATTATTTCACCATTGATTCTCCAATCTTTCCCACTTATAATCTACATGTTTTAGCACTTAATTACCCTTATAAACCACCTTAATCCAACCACCAAGTCCTCTCACAAACTTTTGATTATTTCACTAAAATTCACTTATATTTCATAAGTAGTTTTCAAGTTCTCATCACTTCTTGCAACAGATTTAGGTCCCTCTTTTTACCATTCATTTTTCACTCACTAATGTCATTCCAAGCACTCAAATGGCATTATTCTTACTCCTAATACACTCTTATCCATAGTTTGGTTTTCCAAACCATCACTATTTACTTAAACCTCTTAAGCATACCTAGTTCCTTCCTTTAAATGAAACACTCAAGTTCATAATCTCCAAGGAAATTTTGACAGCACTTGTCTACTTCTTTAACATATTCACCACAATGAATCAACTCATATACACTCCTTCATCCCTGTTTAATGAAGCACCAACAACTACAACACATCGAATTCCCACTTGTTCACACATATACACTAGCTTAACTTCTAGGTTTATTTGCACACTTAAACCACATTAAAACATTCTCATTCCCACTCAATATTGTTGTACCATGACTACACCAATTCAAAAAATTAAATCAATTCTAAAACCTGTTTTACAAGTCAAATAAAACCAACTCAAGGTGAGCTTATTACCTTGTATGTTTTCGGTTTTCTTCCTCTTCTTCCTCTTTCTCTTGCTCTCTCTTTCTTTTCTTGTTTTCACAACACAGAAGGGGGTCTAGATTGCCATCTACAATCATATCCCCATACACATATATTAAGCTTATTAATTCAACTTTTCCCTTACAAAAACTAGTATTACAAGAGCTAGTTTTTAGGGTTTAGCTTAGAGATTACCTTCAAGTGTCCAAATGGAGAGCTTAGGCAATCAAAAAGATGAAGTTCCAGCACTCCTCAACAGCAAGAAGAACCGGCTGGACATGGGGAAAATTTCAACGTGGAGGAATTTTCCAAAATTGGAAGAACTAGCTAGAAATTAAGAGTTTTTTACTTTCTTTTTACCTTGGAGTATCAAGAAGATGATGGAGACCCAAAAACACTTCTTTAAGCTCCAAAATGGCCAACTTCCATGGAGATGAAGATGAAGGTTTCGAGCTTTTGAAGGGTGGAAAACGTAGCCCTCGCCGATACGAATCCATCGGTAGTATTTTTGTGTGATTTGGTGGAGAAATGAGCAAGTGAGGAGAGATTGAAGATGGGATGTTTTCTCACTTATGTAATCGCCATTTACAGAGGATGAAGAAGAAGGAGCTCAGTTTGGAGGGGGAAAAATCGTGAAAGAAAAGGAAAGAGGGGGAGAGAGAGTACTAACACCACTTTTAACTATTCCCCTCTTTTACTTTATTACCTTGTCCTTTTGTGACTAATTAGAAGCTAGCTAGTTATTTAATTAAGGGTGTGTGGGTGCCTAGTTAGAAAACGGGCCCCTCATTAGTAGTAACCCGGGTCGTTTTTCGACTTTTCGAATTAAACGCGTTTTGTCTCCCGGTTCCGGCTCTATTCACTTACCGGGTCCGTTTTTCGGAATTTTCTTGTTTCTTTATTTTTAATGGTTATTAAACTTCCATTAACACTTAATTATAGTTATATAATCAACTATAATTTTTACGGGTCTGTTTGACCACTTAAAGTCACGTTTTCGGGTTTCCTCGAAAAATGTGCTTTAAAACTCCGTTAGCGTTTTAATCCATTATTTGGATTCATTTTCTTCGGGAGCCATTCCCGTATACTAATTAGGCCTAACCAAGCCTTAGGAATCCATCTCAGACCCTTACGAGATCTTTATATCTCTTATACTCATTAAATGCGTGTTTTAGCGTTTTTTGCATTTTACGCATTTTCTCTTTTCTTTTGGTTTTATTTCCCTTACCAATACTCTTTAGGCACCATTAGGCCTTTAAATATCATATTAGAGTAATTTAATCATGATTTTTAGATTTGGGGTATTAAAATCATCCTGTCATCTTTTGCTTCCATCTCAACGCTTCGTTCAACATTTGTTGACTACGCCACCCATCGATGATTAATCATACTTGGGTGTTAATGAGGTAGGCAATCAATACTAATCGTCGTTCATCAGTTTGTTTGGCTCGACTGTGCCCGCTCTATGGGGGTAGTCCTCTGAGCTATCCTCTTTTGGGGTTGTATGTCTTAATCCTTAGTAGGTTATATCTTACGTTCATTTCTGTTATCCTTGTTTTCTGGGCTTTCCAACATCCTCATTGAAGATTGTTGTTATTGGTTTTCGTAATGGTCACCTCGGGAGTTCTATCCCGTTCCTGCTGGAAGTCGTTCTATCAACAGTCTCCATTATATCGCGTAATGCATTCTTTGTATGTTATCACTTACGTAGTGTTTTGCTTGCATTACGGAGTGATCTCTTAGGTTTTCCTCTTTGGGGTCCGGGATTGGTGTTCTTACCGTACTGTCGGTTGTTGTTGTTGCAGTAGGTTGTACCGTTGCTAACATTTATATTGTTTAGTATTTCGTTCAAGTTCAGCTCCCTGCTGACTGGTGTGTCGACTCATCTCATCATGGTCAGGCCGTTAGGCCCTTCCAAGGTTTCATCCTTTCATTCTTATAGATTTACAGTCCGGTATTAAAATGTACTACAACTGTAGCATTCTGCTATCTCGCCATGATGGCTTCACGTGTAGCTTAACCGTGGTAGCACTTGCTATGGCAAGTGCGCCATGCAAGATGGGTTACCGGTTCTGTGCGCATCAGTAATGGTACTTCCTCCTAATATTTTATATCTTTGGCAGTCCTCGGGACTCCTTCGATGTTCTCTTTTTTTGGATAACAAGCCATCCAGCAGTTTCCTTGTTGGTTGACAACACTGTCATTCGTTAGGGCGTTCCTCTTTCTGAGGGAATCCCCTTGTTATTTTCTTGCGTCTTAATCCTCGCTCCCGTTTCCACACATTATGTCGGGGTTACTAAGTAATGATTCCCCTTTAGGCACTACATCGTAGTCCTACTCCGGTATACAGTTTGTACGTGTATTTATCGTCGTCTGCGCTATGTCAGCCAGGTTTTGTAACCTTCCTAATTGTATGGTGTTTGGAGTCCCCGTTTCTAACTGGACTTTCCAGTAATCTTAATCCTCATGCTTTGTAATATTCCACTGTTATGCTCATTCGGACCACTGTCCGGTACTCATGTCGCTTATCTTTTCTTATCCATTGCACTCGTAGTGCTTTTCTTATCATTGGTATGGCGGGTTATTTCGACTGCGTGGCATGTCGACCCATGTTGCCGGTAATTACCATTCCCTTATTGGTAGAATTCCCTTGGTAGCGCCTGTTTCACCGCTGCGCCCTAGTTAAAACGTTCAAGTTCTCATAAACTGTTGTTCCACAAGATGTTTCTCGTATTGCTTACTGTTAACTAACTGCCAGATCGGGTTTTTCCCGAGTAAGAGAAGGCTTTCTTCTCTCTGGTGTTTGTTCCCCGTAATTCAAATCTAGGGATGTGGAGGGCGGGTCTAGGTACTATGGATATCCGGTAGACACCGGGAAGTCCAAACTAACACACCTCACACTCTATCACTCAACCCTTAACCCATAACTCAAACTCAACCTCAGTATTCACCTAAGTTCGGTATTTCTTGTCTTCAGAGCGTAACTACGCTCTGATACCACTTTTTGTAACACCCCATCTCAATCCAATCGTGGTTATCACAAACTTATCACTATATATACAAACTCTGCAGGGGATTCAAATACATTCCAGGACCTTGCCACGGTCTAACTACAGAATATACCGAACATTAGTACATACAAATCTTAACAAAAAACGTATCCTTCTTACAATCCCCTCACATCCTATACATCTTACTAACTCAATTTTCCATACGAGTGTACATGCACAACTCGTAGGCCACACTTAACCCGTAACACTTATACCCCATCTTACTCTCGTGACGGCCTGTTATACCCAAAATTTCAACCCCGCCGGAAGGGAGTCTCCACTAATAGGCTAGCTTGGTCAAGTAGCGAGGGTTCCTAGTTCGATCGGCACATTTCAGAGTACTAGGGACAGCCTGGTCATCTCCAGGGGCATTTTCGTAATTTTTCAAGGCTCCTAAGCCCCCTATAGGCTTTCTCTCTCCTCCAAGGAAGGGTCAAATAAATTAAAAATGCTTTGAAATTTTAACCCATAATAGAGGATGACATTTTGGGCATAATGGCGTTGGAATTTCGATTTTTCGAGTTTCCAATAATTTTCTAGTAATTTCTGATTGAATCTGACGAGAAATTGAATTTCAAAATATTCCAATATCCAAAAAATTCTATTCCACTTTAGAAAAATCAGAAATATCATCCTTTACCCATGAGTAAAATTTCATAATCAAATTCTTTTTGGAAGCCCTTGTGCTAAAACGTCGGTAAATCTCGGTTTTTACCAGATTTTTCTATCTTTAAGGAAGCCTATATATAGAACCTTATCCCATGATCAAATCAGAACCTCAAGAACCCTAGACTCTCAAAGGAGGCAGCCGTCTTATTCTCCTCACGTTTTTACACATCCAAGCACCAAAATCACATCAAAAATCCCCCGAAACCACCATCTAAACACATTTTTCAACTCCCAACACATCAACAATCATCAAACATCAACCAAACCACCTCCAAAACGTGAAGAACACCTTCAACAATCAACAACCAGAAGCTTGGGTCGAACTCAATCCGGAACCGGCACCATCGGAGCCTCCGAAGAATCCCGACGTGAAGAGTCCTCTTGAATTCGTTTGTAAAACAGGTTTCAATTCTACTTTTCTAATTCCCCACGACCTTATTAACTCTCTGTCAAAATTTGGGTTCAAACTAACCTTTTTACGCTTATGTATTGCTAATTGCTTTTGTCTCTGCCTTGTTACTTGTTCGTCAAGTTTCGTGCATAATTCGGCTTCAAATTGCAGTCTTTCAATTACTAACGTCTTGTTTACCTTTCGGGCTACACATGCATAAATTTTGAGCCGAAAACACCTTCGGGAACCACCATAAAACCCCTGTCCATGGGTAGTCCGGGACCACGGACCTATGGTCTGGGGCCACGGACGGGTTGTCTGTGCCCACGGACACCCACGAACGGCGGCGGGATTTTAAAATTTTAAAAATTTAGGTTTTGCTAAACGATGTCCGGGCCTACGGACATCCTGTCCGTGTGAAATACCCCAACCTTAAATATAGTGATTAAAACCATTCTAATCCGTATTTAAGAGCCTAATAATGCTTAAGAAATATTGGTAAGGAAAAATAAATCCAAAAGAAATAAATAAACGCTTAAAAAGCGTAAAACGCTAAATAAGCGTTAAGTAACCATAGGAGGTATGAGACCTCGGTTAGCATGTTATATGGATTCTAAAGCCTTGTTAAGGCCTAAATTAATATATGGGAACAACTCCCGAAGAAAACAGATCCAAATAATGTATTAAAACGCTAATAGAGCTTTAGCGCATGTTTTTTGAGAAAACCCGAAAACGTGACTTTAAGTGGTCAAACGGACCCGTAAAAATTGTGAATCATTAAATAATAATTATTAAGCATTTATGGAAGCTTAATAGTCAGTAAAAATAATTGAACGAGAAAAATTCCGGAAACAGGCCCGGTTAGTGAATAGTACCAAAACCGGGTAAAATAACGAGCGTTTTCTGTAAAAGACAAAAAAACGCTCCTGCTAGTATAACAGTAAGGGGGCCGGTTTTAGTAAGTTAAAAAGCCCTCGCACACACACTCACATACTAGCTAGTTAATTAAGAGACAAAGGCAAAAAGTAAAAAGGGGAAAAGTACCCCACTTACTCTCTCACCTCACTCATTTCTCTACTCTCTCATCTCTCTCCTTCCTCCTCACTGATTTCTCCCTCCTCTCTCTTCTAGATTGGGCGATTTTGAGCTCCCCCAACAACAACAATGGCAACTCTCACTTCTCTCGCATGCTCTACCTCCATTTGAGCTCCAATCACAAAAATAATTACATATTTGTAATCCCCTCATCATCCTCTACACTTCTCTCTTTTCAAAATCCAAAAATGAGGAAGTTCATTTCGATGGGTTTTCCCCATTCAAAGGGAAAATAGCACCAATGGGTAGCTTGGAGTCTCCTCTCTCCATTAAGGTAAAAATCTCCATGAAAACCTTAAGTTTTCTTCACCTCCTTTGGTAGCCGACTTTTTCCCTTGGTAATGCCTTGTTTTTCTCTCTCTCTTTTGAGCATAATATCAACCTTGCAATGGTGGTGGATTCACCTTCTTGAACCAAGGGCTAAAACCCCTCCTAAAACACTCCAAAGGTAAACCCTAGAATTTGTATTTTTAACACTTCAATGAATTAGTGTTAATTTAACGGTTAGTAGTATAATTACACTTGTTTTGTGTGCTTTGGGTGATGGGAATGGAGTTTGGAAACTCCATTCCCCATATGACCGATTTTGGTGCAAAGAAGAGAGAAGAAGGAGAATTGGAAAAAAAGGAGGAATTATAAGCTCAAGGTAAGAGCTCTTTCCTAATGCTAAATTTTTAATACATTAGAATAATTGGAATGGGTAAACCAATTTAAAGAACACAAAAATCGTATTAGTATTGTAATTGTGGAAGTTTGAGTATTTGTGAATTAGTATTTGGACTGTAGGCATTAGAGCCAATGAATTGTGTATGTGTATTGGTATTGTGGATTGAGGAAGTATTGAGGAGTTTATATTGTATTGATTGCTGGTAGGACCCTTGTATGGGTGTGGCTAGATTAGGAATGAATTTGGTGAGAATGTGTATGTGTGGCTAAGTAAGAAAAGTAGACGAACTATGGCAAAATTTTGGTTGGAATATGTACATTTATGGATGACTTGGTGAATGGAAGAACCAAGGTATGTATTGGGTTGAGTAAGGAGGTTTAGTAACCATGGAATGGTAGTGTAGTATGAGGATATAAGGATGCAAAATCTGTAGCAAAGAGTGCTAGGATGCATTGGAGAAACTAGGAGGGATTAAGTGTATTTGGAGAACTTAAGGTGAGTGTTTAATACCTTGGAAGCAAATTGAAAAGGATTTCGGTAATGTGAAGAACTAGGATGTAACGCAATGCGTTTTGGATGCTAGGAGTAGCATTGGTTGAGGGAGTATTGAATGGTAAAGGTTAGAACAATAATCTGTAGCATTGGGGAATTGAAAAACTGTTGTAAGTGTTGAAAGGAAAATGAGTGTGTAAATTGGTGTAGAGAAGAGTAATGAATTAATGGATGAACTAGGGTGTATTAGGAGGTTTAATTAGTGTTAAAACATGTGGAATTAAGTGTAGGAACAATGGGGAAGTAATGGGTAAGAAGAGGGACTGAAAACAAAAAAAAAATTGCAATTACTGGGCCGGACCGAACTTGCAAGGTCGGTCGAGCCCAGATTTACAAAGGACGGAAACCTTCTGGAATGGACCGACCTTGGGACCGGACATGCAAGGTCGGTCTGCCAGAAGAATTTCGCGTAATGTAACCTACTAGAATGGACCGACATTGCGACCGGACTTGCAAGGTCGGTCGACTCAAAATTTTCCCGTCATGTAACTTACTGGAATGGACCGACCTTGCGACCGGACTTGCAAGGTCGGTCAGGCTAAAAAAATTTCCCTTCGTAACTCACTGGAATGGACCAACCTTGGGACCGGACTTGCAAGGTCGGTCGGCCCTGAAATTTTCCAGCGTATTTCCCTACTGACTTCTACCGACCTTGGGTAAGGTCGGTCGAGTCACAAAAAAAATTATAACTACAATAAGTATATATATATATATGTATACCTACACATACATATGTACATATATAAGTATACCATTACTAAGTAAGTAAATGAACTTAAACTAATAAAGAGTAAGTAAACAATTTGTAAATATAAGAATTGTAAAGACTTAATAAGTATGAGTTAGGGAGTGTAAAGATATCGAGTTAAGTTAATGATAGTTAGATTAATCACTCGATTGCATGTATATCATAGGATTTGATTTCTGAACACCGGAGGAACGTCGGATACAAGTACAACGGTGAAAGGTATGATTTCTTCATGCCCTGTATCCTAATCTGGTTACCCGATTTGTGTGCTTATTTGATCACCTAATAAGATAAATGCATGAATCGGACTATATTGCACTTACTTGTGCTTATTTACATTGTTTTTGATATTTGTCTTGAACAATAGTTTGTATAATTCATGAAATATATGAATGATGATGAACTGTATTCGAATCTTGAATTGTACTTAAGTATTGTATTGTATTTCGTATGAATGTGTATTGAGCAATGTATTTGTATGTGGCTTGAGTGAATGACTTCTACTAATTCCTAACCACCTAACTCCTAACAAAAGTACTAAGTAAATTGGAATGAGTAGAAGTCCGATATAGCTTCGGCCATGCGTGAGGATGAGGAGACACTAGAGGTTGGATCCGATTCCTGGTTATTAAACTGGTCCACGGCCCAAATCCCTTAAATGGGTAGCATCCTGGATTGGTGAACCAAGTAAATCCCAGTGGTGGGACCGAGTAGTTCCCCGGGCCGGAGGTCCCGACGACTTGACTTGAGTAAGTAAGTATGTATGAGTATGAGTATGTATGCGTAAGTACTGTGGAACGAGTAAAAGAGTAATCTCCACCCGATTAACCCGGGTGGACCAATGAAGCTAACAAGTATGGATTATTGTGTATGTATTGTGTATGTGTAGCCCGGAAGAAGGTAAGTAGGAATTTGGTGGACTTGTATTGTCTTCCTTGTGTGTATGGTACTGTGTGTATGTATGTATGTCTTGTAAAATATTGTAATATTGTGTATAAGAGCATGTATGCATGTATGTTGAATGAAATCAATCGCATGCATTCGACCAAGTGGTCGGCGTACCCTCACTAGTACACGGGGTATGCGGTTATCATGCTCTGCGAAAGCTGACCCCCTCGGGGGAACGTTTTTAGTGTGCAGGTACCCGAAGAGGATATGGTCAAGGCACAAGTCCGGTGACTACATTTGGATAGTTAGCAGTAGAATGTAGAGGTGTACTAAGTAGCACACCCCCTACACCTAGGGAGCAAGTAGTTTGTGAGGAATGGGTAGTAGTTAGACTCTTAATGAGCATGTATGGAATTGAAAGAGGTATTCTACTTGTATTAGGATCTTAGTAAACTCGGTATATTAACAGGTATTGAACTTATGGAGTATTGTATTGAATGGGAAGTTGTAATACCTAATTAGTAATTGTAGTGAAGCTTGTATTTGTGTAGCACTCGGATATTCCGGTCCATCAGACCGATGCTGTATGTAGAAGTAGTAGCCTTGTCAGTCACGTGGGTGACTAACGGCATTGTATCACCCACTGTATGTAAGTAAGTATCCGCTGCGTGACTCGGAAGCACGAGGAGATTGGACGGTAATGATTGTATTAATGGTAGGGGTGTTACACCGTGGCCCCGGACTTTTCAAATTTTTGTTTTCTGTTTAATTCGACTTTTATTTCCACGTAGGTTAACTGGGGTCCGTGGTTATGGACATTAATTCTACCTCCGAAACCCTAGTTTAGGTAATTTCAACTTTCATTTTATTTTTCTGTCAAAAAATGCTAAAAAACACAAAAAAAACAAAAGCTCGCGCACTTAGGTTAAAACGACTCGTAACAAGCCGTAATTAAACTAAGTAGAGGAAAAATGACTTCTAGGGGTAATGAAAGTAATTTGAACCCTAATTAAGTCGAATATCATGCCCCCGAACCCGAACTCTCCTTTCCTAATTTGATCCAGGTAAAAATTAGGTGGCGACTCAGAATAGGTTCCAGTGAGCTAACTTAGGATTTAATAATTAATGTTTTATGACATAGTTATTAAGCTTAGGTTATAAGTGGACCTAGAACCCAACCGGATCCAAATCAACTTAATCAGCACAAGATAGGGTTTAAAATCGAGGCTCACAGACTGGTGACTCTGCTGGTGACAACTTCTTAATATTAACTTGTTTAATTTTAAGAAAGAGGGCTTAACTCGAAAATATTTATTTATGGCTTTTATTACATTGTTTGTTTACCTTTGTGCGCACTTTAATTCCCTGCACCTTTGCATCATATGAGAGCGAGGGTCCACATAAACCGATTTCACCCTGGGACCCGTTTGAGGGTCCCCTATCAGGGACTCACACCTTTTAGGTGATGTGAATAAGCGGGGGAAAAGAGGAGGATGTCGTCTAACCACATCCCCTTAATACCTGGGCTTTAGCCCCAAGCGTTTTACTGGCAGTGTCCTTACCTAGCCCATTGTTTGGTCAGTCAAAGACCCGACCGTAGACGCACACCTTCAGGTGATGTGGAAAAAGTGGGGAAGCCCAAAAAGAATAGCGTGCAAGCCCTATTCCTTTGTGGTAACCTGGGCCCACGCCCCAAGCACCTCTCCGGATCGATCCATACCCAGTTTGATTCAAGCGTCTAGTGAGGACATGTTGAATTTGTGTGGGCCTTGTTTGCTTGTATAATCGGCCCACTACCCTGCCTAGAGATCGATAGGAACTTCTCCTACATCAACCTAGCCCAACCCGGATTGGTAGCTCTATTTGTTTGCGGCCCAGAGGCCCCGTTTGGTTTAATGTGTGAGTTATTTGGGCTTCAGCCGAAAAGCCTAGACTTAGGTGATTTCTCTTCTGGCCTAATTTAAACTGTCAAATTAGTTCTAGGCCCATAAAAAAGGAATCCACCTGAACTTGAAATAACTCACAGGTCCTGAAAATAAAGTCTTTTTCAGCTTAGCAACCATCTTCTCTGACCCAAAGAAAGTTAGGCCCATTTGTGATTTAGGGACCGTTCTAGCCCATGTGCTTTACTTCAGGCCCAAACACATTCCGGCCCAAGGGCTCATTCTAGTATAGGTAGACTTCTTATCCATGCCCTGGCCCAAAACCCAAGATCTAGGTGTCATCTCTCAGGCCCAATCAAAACCATCTGTTTAGAATTCAGTCTAAATTCCAGTTCATAGTCTGAAAGATACTTCAGCCCAATCACCTCATTTTCTGGGTATCCTGGCCCGCTTGCTTTCAGCCTAAGCCTGTTTCAATCTACCTTGTGAAGTGTCATTCTTACCTTAGTGTCTTTCAACCCACTTCCTCTTGTTAGCTAATATTGGACTTCTTGGAAACAGGCAAGCCCGAATCCAGATATGGCAGAAGAAGGAAATCCGATCAACACGGATGCCCAGTTGGCCGCTGTGCAGCAAAGGTGCAAGGTATTGGAGTCCATTGTCGAGGAATTGAGGAGTAAGGCTAATCTCCCGGAGACAAATCAGTACACTCTGGAAAAGCTTGTGGATGAAAATCTTAACCGTAGTTACATCGAGATTGACTCTGTTAGGGCCCAAGATCCTCAAACACGTGTGGGGAAGGATGTTCCTGACAACCAACTAGCCACAGAGGTTAAAAGGGTTTTTAAAAGGATTGAGCGCATAGAGAAAGCCAACAAACCAGCTAGCTTCGATTATTTCTCCACGGTGTCGTATCCTGAAGTTGATCTTCCCCCAAAGCTGAAGCTGCCTACACTCGCTTTGTACAAGGGTTCCTCGGATCCACAGATTCATCTGGCTATGTTCGACCGGGAAATGTCCATCTTAGGGCTCAACGACGTGCAAAAAGCCAAAGTTTTCGCACGCTATCTAGACAAGACTCCTCAGCGTTGGTATCTCACTCAGAAGATGAATGCCAAAACCTACGAGGAGGTTTGCGAGGCTTTCATAAATCATTTCGAGTATGCTAAGAACCTCGAGGTCACCAAAATCGATCTGGCGGGAACTCGACAGAAAGACGGTGAGTCCATGTCTGACTTCATCAAGCGTTGGAGAAGAAAGGCTGCAGCCATGCCTACCAAAATTGACGAGCAAGAGCAAATCCACATGATAATTGAGAACATGCGAAAACAACACAACCATGAGCTGAAATTTATGTACTTTCCGAGTTTGGACATGTTGATGGGTCAAGTCGGTATTCTAGAGGAAAGGATTCATAAGGATGGATTGGAGCTCGAGTGCTCAAGAAACTCCGGCAGTGGCTCCAAATTATCTAAGCCAGGACCAGAAAAGGCTTATCTTCAGCCAGTAGCTTGCACTCAAAGCAGTTTCCTAGAAGTGAATATGGTTCAACGACCTAGAGCTCCGCATCAAAACTTTAGGACGGTACCCTTACCACGCCGAGACTCATCGCAAAGAGAATTCACCAACATTGGCCGAACACCAAGTCAGGCGTTTGAAAAGCTTCAGAAGAGAAACTTGCTACAGCCCTTGGCCCCTCAGCCAGGAACCACTCATTTGGGAAGGCATCTTAATCAATTCTGCCACTACCATCAGTTGCCTGGCCATTATGCTGATAATTGCCGAGCATTGAAGCACAAGATTCAAGACCTCCTCAAGCAAGGAGTCCAATTTTTCTAAGTATGCAGATCATTTTATTTATGTTTTCTTGCATCTTCAAATTTTCCTAGTTGCTTATTTTCTTAGTTAGTTTTCAGTCACCTCCGATTGTAATCTTTACGTTTCTTTCATGATTCATTAATAAAATCATAATTCCATTTTCACAATTCCTGTACAAACCATTTTCATTCATCGAAAAAAGAAAATACAAAATTGTTTTTAAGGAAAAGGATCACGGAGTAATCATTCCCCAACTATGGAACAGAACGAGTTGTGTTTTGTTTCTAAAAGGGTGAACATGCGTTGCCAAGTACCACAACCTATCCCAAAGAATCCAAAATAACCCACGAAGCGGTTCCAAATTCACATCTGTTTAAGTGTTGTCATAAACCCCAGGTCAATACTGGGGGCAATCTGAGTTCAGGATCATCATCTTTAATCTTTCGTTTAAGCGTGTGAACTAGTCTCTAAGTGAAATTCACGAGAGTGTCTTGAGCGGAAAAACCATGAGTGAACGAGCGTGTCATTTTTACACGACTCTGGTGAGACCACATACAAAGGAAAAGGTAAATGTCATAACTCCGACCGAAGGAGATAATTTGTAAATTTACTCTTAGACCTGCGAAAAGTAACAAGGAACAGATACACAACTATCAGGGATGACGAAGCACCTAGGTACAGCACCACATAGCCAAAAGCTTGCAAACCCTTTCATTTAACCCTAGGCACCCCCCGCTGAGCCTTTCTTATATCCCTTTTTGATATTATGAGCTCCACAAAATAACCTAGCCAATGATGAATGTCCGACCCGGTGACCAAAGGAAGCGAGGAGCCCGGCTCTCAAATAACATTCTCTTCAGTCCAAAGAAGCAATGCCGCTATCAGCATGACAAAGCGATCCGCAAATGGTCCCAGAGTGACACAGGATCAAAAGATCTCACATCAAAATAGCTCTCGAAGCCCAAAATTGGGAAACACAAGAACCCCAAAGGCAAAGTCAAGAAAGGATAAAACAAAAAGGCAAACCCGAAATGCCTCGAAGAAATCCAAATGACGAAAAGATAAATGGTGTAAAGGACAACTTCAAAAGTCCAAGCCCAGAAGCTCGAGAACAACGTCAACATGAAGCAGTTAGACGACTTCAAGACAAGGAAGATGAATCTGAGAGAAGACGCAAGTTGCAGCTTTGGTCACCATTTAAGCTCCACATACCTCAAATGTCCCTCCATGGTCCCGTCGTCTTTCATCACACCCTATGGCCACGTTATAAGCTTTAAAGACTTTCGACTTGATAGTTGTGTATCTAATCACGTGAAAGTAACAGATCGAATGCGCAAATCTACCAATTGTCAAATTCAATGGTCTAGAGGTTGTGACCATGAGCAGGAAACAAGTACAAGCATCAAACACGCTGAGTGTAGGTTAGGAAGCACCACATCGAAACATAAGCCTTGACCCTTTGAGGACGAGACTCGTTCGCACGTTTAATCGAAGAAAATACTAGGGGCAATCGATCGTTCCGGTCGATTGCCATGAACTCTAGCTCAGATTGTCCTAAGGGAAAAATACTGGGGGCAATTGTTGGTTCCAACAATTGCCATGTCAACACCAATTGAAACCCAAAGCTTGAGCACCACCATCCCACCACAGGCACACATAAGCCCTTACCACCACACACACTCTCAAGCCCATTATTGGCCTTACCTCCACAAAAACATCAGGCCCGTCATAACCCTGACCACCATCCAAAATCACAGCCTAATCCCATGTCTATCACAAATCCTGAACACCGGCAAAAGCCTTTAGCACCACAACAAACACCACACACTTCCACCAATGACATGTTCATTTTTCAAGAAACAAATTGCAGATATGAAATTTTTAGTCAGGAAATGATCATTTCACTTTCCTTTTTCAGCAGAGTCTTTCTCAAGCATTGCCATGTTTGGCACATTTTTCAACAGTTCCTTGTTTTGGGCAAGCTTCCAACAAACACTCTAGTTGCATTTTACATAACACCTCAACATTGCCATGTTTGGCACCTTTTCCAACAATTTACTGTTTTCAACGAGTATCTTTCATATATTTTGATTGCATACATCTTATCATCATTGCCATGTTTGGCACTCCAGTAATCAGTTTTTATCATTTGCGAGAGACCATTATCCTCCTAACTTATCTTTATGAGAAAGGAAGAAATGGTATCAAGCCAGAACAAGACATGTAGAACTTCCGGCCGCTCTAGCCGGATGAGAATAGAGATATATAGAGCATCCGGCCGCTCTAGCCGAATGGAAGTAGAAACACATAGGGCATCCGGCCGTACCCAGCCGGATGAAAATAGGACTTAGGCAAGACAAAATATGGCACAACCGACCGTCTGTGGTCGGCCAAAGATACTAGGAGAGGGTAGAACTGTACTTATACATGTAAAGTACAGGCTAGCACCATGAAACCAGGTCCAAAATACTATAAATAAGGGTGTACCCCCACGAAATAAGATACGCAACATTTGACAATCAAACTTACACTAGATTCCAACTAAAGGCTTTCTCTCTCTCTCTACTCTCACGAGCTTCTATAATCAAGACCAGGTAATGTAGGATAGTAAATCAGATCGGATTGTATTAGGATGCAGTAGACTGTTACACTTTAGTTCGAGACCCAAAATCTGTGCGAGGCCTTGCAGTTTCCTCATTCAGTACGAGACCTAGCATCTTCATTCAGTGCAAGACCTAGAATCAGTGCGGCTTTTTCTTCATCCATTTAGTACGAGACTTCGGCGCGAGACCCATCTTATTCATCAATGCGAGACCCACCATCTTCATTAGTACGAGGTCTATCATTTTCTTCAGTGAGAGACCATACATCTTCATCAGTGCGAGACCAAGCGTCATCATCCAGTGCGAGACCAGTAGGAGACCTAGTATCATCTTCAGTGCGAGACAAGTATGAGACAAAGCGTGATCTAAGTTGGCGGGGCAGAGGCAACAAGTCCCCATCTTCGTGTCAACTTCTTGGGAGAAACAACTAGTGGGCAGTGGTAATAAGTCCCCTTGGTAATCTAGAAGTGATCACAGCACCCTAGTTGGTGGGCAGAGGCAATAAGTCCCTAGAGTATACCAACCAGGAGCATTGAAACGGGTTTCGGTCCCCGGAAGCATCCGAGCATCATCATCATATCATATCATCTTCTTTTGCATGACATCTACATTTGCATTACAGGTTCCCGACACCTTAGAATGTTCGGCATACTTTATTTCACTTTAGGTAGTCAACGCCTTAGAATAGCTTGACATCATTTCATTCATTATAGGTAGTCAACGCTTTAGAATAGCTTGACATCATTTCATTCATTACGGGTAGTCAACGCCTTAGAATAGCTTGACATCATATCATCCTTATAGGTAGTCGGCGCCTTAGAATAGTCCGACATTACTTCATTTTTACCTTTAGGTGGTCGACGCCTTAGAGTCGCTCGACACCCTTCCACTTCACTCATAGGTAGTCAGCGCCTTAGAAAAGCTCGACACAACTTGTCAAATTTCAATTGCATGTGGGGTCTTTTAAGATCCAAAATTTTGGGGCATCATTTAAGCATCAACTAGCCTTTTCATTTCCATTACAAAGTCTAGTTGACGGGGGGCAATCTGTTATACCCAAAATTTCAACCCCCCCGGAAGGGAGTCTCCACTAATAGGCTAGCTTGGTCAAGTAGTGAGGGTTCCTAGTTCGATCGGCACATTTCAGAGTACTAGGGACAGCCTGGTCATCTCCAAGGGCATTTTTGTAATTTTTCAAGGCTCCTAAGACCTCTATAGGCTTTCTCTCTCCTCCAAGGAAGGGTCAAATAAATTCAAAATGCTTTGAAATTTTAACCCATGATAGAGGATGACATTTTGGTTATAATGGCATTGGAATTTCGATTTTTCGAGTTTTCAATAATTTTCTAGCAATTTCTGATTGAATCTGATGAGAAATTGAATTTAAAAATATTCCAATATCCAAAAAATTCGATTCCACTTTAGAAAAATCAGAAATATCATCCTTTACCCATGAGTAAAATTTCATGATCAAATTCTTTTTAGAAGCCCTTGTGCTAAAATGTCGGTAAATCTTGGTTTTTACCGGATTTTTCTATCTTTAAGGAAGCCTATATAAGGAACCTTATCCCATGATCAAATCAGAACCTCAAGAACCCTAGACTCTCAAAGGAGGCAGCTGTCTCATTCTCTTCACGTTTTTACACATCCAAGCACCAAAATCACATCAAAAATCCCCCGAAACCACCATCTAAAAACATTTTTCAACTCCCAACACATCAACAATCATCAAACATCAACCAAACCACGTCCAAAACATGAAGAACACCTTCAATAATCAACAACCAGAAGCTTGGGTCGAACTCAATCCGGAACCGGCACCATCGGAGCCTCCGAAGAATCCCGACGTGAAGAGTCCTCTTGAAACTAACCTTTTTACGCTTCTGTATTGCTAATTGCTTTTGTCTCTGCCTTGTTACTTGTTCATCAAGTTTTGTGCATAATTCGGCTTCAAATTGCAGTCTTTCAATTACTAACGTCTTGTATACCTTTTCAGGCTACACGTGCATAAATTTTGAGCCGAAAACAGCTTCGGGAACCACCATAAAACCCCTGTCTGTGGGTGGTCCGGGACCTCGGACCTATGGTCCGGGGCCACGGACGGGTTGTCCGTGGCCGCGGACACCCATGGACGGCGGAGGGATTTTAAAATTTTAAAAATTTAGGTTTTGCTAAACTATGTCCGGGCCTACGGACATCCTGTCCGTGGCCCCGGACTTTTCAAATTTTGTTTTCTGTTTAATTCGACTTTTATTTCCACGTAGGTTAACTGGGGTCCGTGGTTACGGACATTAGGTCCGTGGCTACGGACGGAAACAAAATTTGACCTAATTCTGCCTCCGAAACCCTAGTTTAGGTAATTTCAACTTTCACTTTATTTCTCTGTCAAAAAATGCTAAAAAACACAAAAAAAAAAACAGAAGCTCGCGCACTTAGGTTTAAACGACTCGTAACAAGCCGTAATTAAACTAAGTAGAGGAAAAACGAATTCTAGGGGTAATGAAAGTAATTTGAACCCTAATAAAGTCGAATATCAAGCCCCCGAACCCGAACTCTCCTTTCCTAATTTGATCCAGGTTAAAATTAGGTGGCGACTCATAATAGGTTCCAGTGAGCTAACTTAGGATTTAATAATGTTTTATGACATAGTTATTAAGCTTAGGTTATAAGTGGACCTAGAACCCAACCGGATCCAAATCAACTTAATCAACACAGGATAGGGTTTAAAATCGAGGCTCACACGGCCGCCTCCTGATGTTCACCTGTGTAGTAAAAACAGCCCCCAAAGGGGGTCAGCACGAATGCTGGTACGATCCTCTCATGGCCCCCAAGCTAACGTGGCTACGACGACTAATTGTTGATAGCATGGAGGTTGATTAGATGCACAACATAATAGAAAGTGCAACAAACAACAAACCAATTATGAACAATCAAAGTTCAAACACAATGAACGACTTAAATGTGTTCCCTTAATTAGTGAGTCAATTATTTAACTCCTTATGTAATGTTTCCTCTTAATCTCAGTCCAACCTTATCTTACCTCAATCTTAGTCTTATCTTAGTCTTAGAAAACAACCATCCTTTAAATAGGAATGGATGTAGCTTATCTCAGTCTTATATTACAAACCATCCTTTAGATAGGAATGGTCGCAACTTATCTCAAACCTCATCTTAATCTTAGAATACAAACCACTCTTTAAATAGAAATGATTGTTTCTTTCCTCAATGTTTATTTTTGTCGGGTCAAAAGCAACCCTAGCCAATGAGCTGTTAACTCCATTGGTTGAATAAACAACTTATCTTATAATTTAGGATTTAGGTGATCCTACCGCACCATCTTAATGCCTCCTACCTTGGACTGGATGTCCAATGTAGCTGAGCCGGCAACCGACCCTCGGCAACAAGTCCGAAGACAAGTCCTTAAGCGGAAGTCGGATCTGCTATAGATACCGACCCCCTTTTTCCTTAGCATGCATGACCGGAGTCAGTCCCGGGTTCCTCACTCCCTCCTTAAGTTTCAGTTAGTAGAAGTCTCAAGACGATGTTTGTTGGTTAAACCTCTTTCGGTTATTAACAAACTAATATTAGGGAGCGTTCCTTAGTCTCACACAATTCCTTACTAAACGTTGGTTAGTAAGTTCTCACGGTAAGTTGTGTTAGTTTTCAAACATCACACAACAATACAATAAACATAATGTTCCGGTTGCATGCTTTATCTTGTTTAGTGAGCACACAAAAACAAATAGCACACAAGCCGAGGGACATCTCGTTAGCAAGCAGGTCACAAGAAGAACTGTGCCGTTCACCGTCGGTGGTTGCTTGTTTAATCTCCTCCCGGGTCCCAATTCACAAGTCCTAAAACATTCATTCAGTTTTAGGTTATTAGTTACTTAACTCATCCCAACTTACTTAACCTACTTACCCACCATTGTTCACCATTTAATGTTCACTAAGTCTTTACAGTTTTAACTTAGACTTTTAAGTGCATCATTTCTCATTGTCTCTTATACTTATTCACCCACTTAATTGTCATTAATTCCCACCAAACATGTCCTTAATAACTTTATAATATCACTACTTATCAATCCCCATCATTACCTAACATTTTCCAAGCTTATACACCATTTTTAGAGTGGTTCGGGACCTTGTCCTCAACCTAAGTCCCGGACCCATACCTGGTTCAAACTCTCGGCTGTTTTAATGTGGTGGTCCGGGACTTTGTATGGGACTTAAGTCCCGGACCAATGCAAGCTAAAATCCTCGGGGGAAAATTAGGGGGTGGTCCGAAACTTCATACCAAACTTAAGTACCGGACCATAAGGTTGTAGCAACTCTCGGCCATATTTTTAGGGTGGTCCGGGACTTTACCCTGGACTTAAGTCCCGGACCAGCTACAGATTTTTGCCCTTTTTTATTTTCCTAAGTGCATTTGCACTTGTTCTCTTCATCCATAAATCACCCAAACTTTATACATGATCTTAGGCATGTTCTAATACCAAAATAACCTCTTAAACTTGTCCAATTCCTTCTCTAACCTTATTACCCAATTTCTCACATGATCTCTTAACACTTGTAATATTTTCCTTACACGTCCAACATGTAAACTTTGTCTAAAACTTCAACTAACCAAAGTGTTTTCCTTCCACCAATATAACTACTCCTCAAGCATCATCATGCACAACCCATGCACAAATTCCTCTCTTTCATTGTTACTCACCAAGCTAAACTCATGAACTTAACATTTCCTCCCATCTTCTTAGCACCTTAACATGTTCTTCATTAAACTTGTCCATGCTATACCCTCCTTAGACATTTCCATCTCATTTACCCAATTTACTCACCATTCTCATGATCTTACACTCTTATACATTCCTAGTCAATTTCCTCGACAATCGACAACATTCTCCTTCAATCTTCACTCCCATCACCAAAGTCCACTCATTACCATCTAAACTAAAACCTTATTGTTCCACCACTAGTATCCTCTTTACTTACACAAGCTTCCCAAAATTCTCATTGTTATATTCCCTAGTTCATACCTAAATCATCTTAAACATTATACACCTTCTCCTTCAAATTTATGCACAAGTCTCACCATTCCTCTTACCATGACTTTGGTGTGTTCAATACACCCTTTTAAACTCTAATTTCCTCATAGACAACTCTAGGTCATTCTAAACCCCAAGAACTCCTTAGTTAACTCATTTCCACTCAAATTCTTCAGAATGATCCCTAGTGAACCCTAGGTAATATCAATTCACAACCACCACTTAAACACTTCTTTTTCTACTCAAATTTAGCCATAGCTCCTCTAGTATATTATCATGCCCATAAGCATTGTTTTCCTCATTCAACCATCTCACACACATCAAGTCCTTCCCATCTTATTTTCTCACCCAAATCTACTCATTCATAACAAACTCAATATAATGCAATAATCTTAAATTGCATAGCACTAAGGCTCTTAAATGACATGGCTCTTAGGCCCTTAAATGACTTAAACTTAAACACTGAATTTCCCACATATAAATGCTTTCAACCTGCAAATACACACAACAAAGCTCCCATAGCAATATAAGTGTTCTCTTAATTCACCTTATACTTATCTTACTAACTCATACCCATTGGCTCCTTAGTCACAAGTTCAAAAGCTTGTTTAAATTCTTTTTCCTAGGTTATATAACCCATTACATAATGTAAGCTTTAAGCTACATTACCACTTATCTAAACACCACCCCTTAAACCTTAAACCACCATTAGGTAAGCAATTTACCTTGTTCTCTCAAGCTTATCTTAACTTCCTCCTTAGACCTTTTTCTTGAATGAATCTCGGCCACCCATTTAATTTCCTTTGCCAATGTTCTAATCAATATACAATGACTCTCATGAGTGCTAAATCATACACTAACCTTAAGGAGTAAACCCTAGGTTAAAAATGTGTTCCTAGGTATTAAAATGAGTATTTTACCTTGAAGTCTTAAGGTAGGCTTGGATATGAATCAAGAAGGACCTCCTCTAGCCCTTGGAGAATAGAAAACAAGCTAGAACAAGGCATAACAATGAAGCCCCATGAGTAGTAATTTTCGGTAATGTGGATAAATGATGGAAACCTAACTTTTCTTACATATTCTTTACCTTAAGAGAATGGAGAAGCTAATGCACCCTCCAAGCTTATTTTTCCCCCTTCAATGGAGACTTCCCATGGCTCCAAAATGAAGCTTTTCCAATTTTGTAAAGATAGAAAGCTAGAGCTTGAGCTAACTAAGAGATATATGTGTTTAGTTTTTGATTTGGAGCTAAAATGAGCAAGTTATGAACAAATGATGGTGGTGGTGCCATGGGTGCTTCTTGGGTGGCTTGGAACAGAGAAGAAGAAGAAGAAAAACCGTGGAAGAAGAAGAGAAATGAAGAAGAGAGGAGAAAGGTAGGCTAATATAAGATATTTTGCTTTTAAAAGCAAATAGTAACTTTCTTTACTTTCCTTTTTTCCTTTAATTGCTTAGTCATGTGGTGACTCCCCACATCAAAACCCGGCCCCCTCTTATAATGGAGATATTTATGGTCTTGGTTGACCATCTTATTGACTTATGTTGACTTAAGCTTAATTTGGGCACTATTTGGCACTATTCACAAATTAGTGCACATATTTGTGAAATTTTTGGTTTCCCATTGATTTAGACTTCCTAGTGTGATACTAATTAGCACACATTTTGATTAAGATGTAATCATAGGCATTTAGCCACTCAAAACCCATTTCTAAGACAATTTCTCAAAAAGGTGCTTTAAGGAGTCTTAAAGCACATTTTGTGTTTAAGCTTGTTGTTGAGCATGGTTTTCTTTGGTAATTGATTTAACATGTCCATTAGCATGTTAATAAAGTCTTATAATGGTATTTGGGTGCTAATCAAAGTCACTCCAAGCTTAGAGCACATTTTTGCCTTAATTGCCCCTAAGGCATTTTCTTGTGTTTTCCTTGGTTTAAATTGTCTACCAATCTT
The DNA here is from genome assembly GCA_023374045.1 of Limonium bicolor. Taxonomy (NCBI): domain Eukaryota; kingdom Viridiplantae; phylum Streptophyta; class Magnoliopsida; order Caryophyllales; family Plumbaginaceae; genus Limonium; species Limonium bicolor. The sequence goes on along the minus strand of CM041783.1, from coordinate 108,167,368 downwards.
TCTAAGGCATATTTTAGTCTTACTAAATCGTAAATTGATGTTTACTTAGCATCTTAGGTTTGGGGTATTTCAATCTACCCCCTTAAAAGAACTTTATCCCCAAAGTTCCCATGCATCTTATCTTATTAGAATACATGTGTTACCTCATTCCATAGATCATATAGATCACACTTGTACATTCTTAAACTTATTGACCCATTAGGTCTGTCATATTCTTATACTCGAATATCACACAACATGCTTAAGCATGTATAGCACTCAAAATTCCCTTGTTCCTTTTGATGATTAAAACATCATATAATTTTTTCTAGTATTCTCCCATGTCCCGGTCCGTAGACAATGGCTCGTTCGTCCTCGTCACCATGGGCCAGAATACAAAACAACTCTGCTCTCCCCATGTCACCGGTCCGAAGACAAAGGCTCGTGCGTCCTCGACTTCATGGGCGAGACTCAGTAAAAAGGTAATCCTTTTTACGAGGTCAGGTGAGGAATAATTCCTCTAATTAAAAATACAATCAACTCCAATTTCATTTTATCCTAATGCCTCTATCCTTAGCGTGATTTAATTGTGACCACTGGTAGGGAGTTTCAGGAATCATCCAACCCTAATGTGATCAGCATCAGTGTAGAACTATCCTTCCACCCCAATTTGTGTTTGGTTTCCCTTGATCCCTAGAAAATCAAGTTCCACCTCCCACGTCATTTTCAAGCATCCAAATAATTCACTCATGTCCAATTTTCTATCTTTTTAGTTCTTCAAATCATAATCAATACATCTCCAAAGTGTGGACTCAGTCCATCAAACATTCCCGATTCATCTCTTAGTAATTACCTCAAGACTTAAATTCCTACTAAGTTCTATAACCGTCTAATACCAATTCTCACCATCTTATATCTCATAGCATTACTATCTTCTTCCTCATATTCATATCGAACAGTATCCCATAGTATTATCTAATTCTTATCTTACACATAGTCTCATATCGACTCATACCTCATATATTCCTTATTTCTTAAGTCTCCTTAATCCTCTTCCTTAATTCTCTTAACTTGTACTCACACCAGAGTTAACAAGATAGGTACTTAATATGTATGGTATTCACATCTTCTGTGTGCAATAACCATGATTTATCTCAAAATGTTTATGTAGAACAAATTTAAAACAAATTCTCAAATTATTCTGGGTTATGCACACCATAGTTTATGTACTCAATACGTAAACATACGCTAAGCGGTTTTCGCTCTACCCCCTTAAAACGGATTACGCCCACGTAATCAACATTATATCATCCTTGAACATAAGTTCAAGATGTCTAATTCTCACCAAGAATTCTAGCTTCCTTGTCCTCTATCTCACTTATAATTCGATCAAAGGGTCATAACTATGGTAATGGCTTAGTCTCTATATCGAGGATTCTTACGGTACTTAGACCATTTTCTTAACTTAGTTTGGTCTAATCTCAAAGGTACTGATCTGCTAGCTTCCGCTGCGCCACTCTAATAATCTTAGGCCTAACTGCCTTTCTTATCCTTTATAGTATTGTATATCCTCATCTTGTATGCTTATGATTTAGTACTAAAGATCTCTTAATGGACACGTGTTATCTTTATATATACACGGCCTTGATAAGTTGTAGATTGTCTATCCAGTCTCTCTGGAGATCTAATGTTCATATTCTTAGTGTTCTCTTAAGTGTCTAAATCGTTCTTTCCATCTGACCTTTGGTCTGAGGATGATTCTTAATCTGAAACTACTGTTTAGTGCTTAGTGCGCTGTACAGTTTATCCTTAACTTCTTAAGACATGT